>JAUYWI010033898.1:0-18396 GCA_034780595.1 Parotoplana pacifica
TCTTAAAATTGATAGCTTCTAAGTCACAGGAATAGATTATCTATACCAAAAGCTTTTGAAGATTATGTTGTTTCATTTCTTTGATAAATGACAATTTTGACATAGTTTTATTCAGGATGGCCTCCTATTTTTCCTATATTTTACGTGTAATTTTAGTTGATTTCCGATTCTATGAGTTTCGAGATAAATGGGGTTCATAGAGAGTTAGCACAAAACCATATAGTCAGAAAAACAGCTTGGTCTCAATGTAATAATGCTTTTAGGAGAATTTTATCTTTGTTTGTTTCTATTTTAGTTGAATTAACAGTAGAGGAAGAGGCACAATTGAGAGAAGAATTGGAATAGGTAACATTTGTGATTAATCACTATCTATGAGATCAAATAGCAATTTGTATTTGTGTACATTTTTAATCATTTTAGTTCAGATGAATTGATGTAATTTATGTTTAAGTATTTTTGTCTTATTTAATGTTTAAATGCTTAGCTTTAGGTAACTATTCTCAAGAAGAAAATGTTTTCTGAAAGTTCGGTGGATGATAATTTTGTTGACATCAAGACCAATCTGAGCATTGTTTTGATAGAGATTTGTGGCTTCTCCTAGCCCTTTGCATACTGGATGTGGCATCCTGGAGTTTCTTGGCTCTGCTGGAAACCATGAAAGGAATTTAAAGATTGTAAATGGTTATGTCATTCGAATTCTCAGGACAGATTTTAACGCCTGCCCATTCAGTAATTTTGTTATCGTTATGAAAGAGGGCTTCTTTAATAGTTTCATACTTGATACCATTTTTTAATGAGAATGGCGACATCTCCACCAACAATAGGACCAATTGAATTTCTGCTTTGAGTTCTCCTACCAATGATGGGATCGACGTATCCTTTGATCCTATTAGTGTCTTTGTTTATGAGATAAATTTCTTGGAGAGCAATGATATCGATGGAATGGTCGATACTTCATTTAGTCAGTTCAGGCAGTTTTGCATGGAAGAATGTGGATTAGGCTCGGGTTTGAATGAACGTCGTCAGCCTGAAAAAGAGTCACACGGTCATGGTGGGTTGGACTGTAAGCCAAAGGTCGATGTAGAAGGATACCGGACTTGGGGAGTTTGATAAACCCGCTAAAAGCTCGGTTTCTGGTGAAAGTTTTACAGGCTGTGAAGATCCTTTTTAGTCCAAATAAATTTGTTCCAAGCACTACCCCCACTACCGAGCTTCTCAGGTGCACCAAACCGATCTCGTAGTGGCTTTACTGATGAATAAAAACTAGCCTGTTCAATATCGTTTTCCAATAGTAATTTATGGTTTATGTTTTATATTGTAGGTGATGGACTGGCAGCTGCGTCACATCTATTCTTCTTTCTAATGTTGATGCTCATAGCGGTTGGGTATACGGTGGTATGTGGCAAGCTGCCATACTGGATGATGATCTGTTTGGGCGTCTTTTTCCTCACCTACATAATTTCGATTGTTGCGCTTCACTTTTATGAGGCAGTGGTGAGTATCGAAACAACATTTGCAGGCGAAGTTCCAGAAATTTCAAAGGGGTGGGGGTTCCAAAATTGCAGAAGGGTAATGGGGTCGTTAGGTGAATTGAAACATTAAATTTAGCACACAAAAAAACATTTTCGATATTCATTTCAGTAACTATATACTTAGTTATATGTGAATATGTTGTATATGCTTATATTGACCGTTACATAAGTACAAACATAACCAGGGAGGTCGAGGGAGGGTTCCAGAAACCCTTAAACTCCCTCCTTCCACATGGTACCTCGCCTGATTTCTAGAGGAAACTTTCCTTTGTATGTCGTTTGTAATATTGGTGGTTTCAGTGCTAAAGAGCCTATTTTTTAATCATTATTTTACTGATACTATCTAAAAGTATTGATGGAATTGTTTTGACACTTGGCAAATAAATCTTTAGGAAGAGCGTTTAAACCAGAATATAATTGGACACCATCTCATCAGGTTACTGAAATATGACAGAAAATTAAGATAAATGGAATGGACATGCACAATAGAGCAAAATTGTTACGCAATGAAGTCAACAAGTACACAGGCTAAGAAGTAACTGAACCGAATGAACTAAGAAAGCGAAAAATAAAATAAATCAATAAATCACCAGGGGAAATACAACTTTAATCTTTGATAAAAACAATTAAATTCATTTGTTTTATAACTAAACCTGATTGACCTACTTGGAAGATACAATGTTTAATTATCTAGGAATATAATTCACAAGACTTTCGACCTCTGGAAATGTTACCAAGTAGCCTCTTGTCGATAAAATGCGCAAATTGTAAAACCTTATTGGCGTGTGTTAACGTAGCTGGAGAAAATATTCAAATTCCTTTTTTTTGTAGAAATTTGATCCAGGATGGGTTCTTTATAAGTATGAATCTGCTGCAGGGCTGTGTATAATTGGACTTCGCATAGTCGCTTGGATTTTCTTCATCGCTGGCGGTTGTTTTACTTGTTACACACACTCCAAGAAACTAGTATTCTATATCACCTATCTGGTTCTTTTTACATTCTGGTATGTTTAAATTTATAGGTTTATGCATAATTATTATTATTTATTAGACATTATCAGAAATTCAATTTATAAATTTGATTTAATTTCTTAAAATTATCATAAATATTAAAATCTTTGGACATTCATATTGGATAAAAATAATGTTTTCACAGCAGCTATGCACAAGCAAAAACTCAGGATTTTGGCACCAGCTTTTATTTTAAAAACTGGATTGATAGAGGGAGGATACTAACGTTGTCTATCGCATGTCTAACCATACTTTTGCCATCTGATCCTGTATCATGTGGCCATTTGAGGCCTCATCGATTGATGTTGAGGAGTACTCAAACCGTCCTTTTAGTTGCAAGATCTTTATGGGAGAAGTGGGCTTGTAACTGGACTTAATGTTTTAGTGTAAATATTCTCATTGATTTGCTCAAGGTGTTTTAGACTGCACATGTTGGGAACTCATCAGTGGGGTCGCAATAGATGCCCCAGTAACAGGCGTATGAAACCTATCATTCACGGCAATCCTTCGTGTGAGTCTATTCTCTGTGTGCGCCATACTAATCTAAGTATGATTGCGTCCTAGAGAGATGAAATGGGCGACCCCTTCGATCCAATAGATTGATGCTTTTTACCGCATACAACAACAACAACAACATTGGGCAAGAGAGAATTTTACAAACCTGTTAGCCTTATTTCCATGGAGAGGCTAATTATGAACAGATTGATGTATTAAGCGGAGAAAAACAATAAGATCAACCATTGCCAGGCCGGTTTCCAGAAACTCAAGAGTACTGAGGAACAGATCATTAGACTGTCTCAAGATATACAAGACGGTTTGGAGCAGAGACCAGTTATTATTACTGTGGCTTTCACTTTTGCAACCCCCCAAGTCTGAGATGATAGCCCTGGAGTCTGACCTCAACCTTGTCAAAGAAAGAAATGTTAAGATATTTCCTCGAACACCTTTTATTCTGTTCTGTTCAGGGCGGCAACCCCGTCAGGGAAGCCGAAGCCCCCTCAGGTACCAGGCTACAGTCGAACCTCCCCCCCCCAAGAGCGCAGACAGGTGTGTAGGCAAGCCTCCCCAAAGCAACGCATCCGAACCACAAGCGAAGCTGAGCACTGTTGAAACCAATGTTCCAAGCTCTCATCTCTCCATCGATGCAATAAGGACAGGTAGATGTGGTTCCCCGACAGAACCGATTCCGGTATGAAGCCAAGATGGTTGAGTGGCCACTTCTATTACTCTGAAGTGGCTGTCTGGACCATTCGGTAATGAAAAAGGCAATGTGGATGCCAAGAGAGCCAGACTGGAAGATCATAACGATGTTTCCATCAAGTACGATGTAACCAAAGCTGTCTTGAAAGAAAACATCGGTTATCAACCTATCTGCGACAAGAAATTTGACCCTAAGGCCAGCAGGAACCAATGGAACAACAAATCAAAATTTTGTATACCTTTAGAAGAGCTATGTAGTTATTTGGCACTATCATACCTGTATTTTGCTTTTTTATAGGTTCTGGGGTGTTCCCATTTTGGTTCTTGTTGCTATCAGTGGTATGATTCCACTTTGGACGCGGGAAAAAATAGTATTTGGAGTAGAAAGTGGTATCATCCTGATTGGACATCTATTCTACATGGTAATTATTTATACATTAGTTTTGGCAAAAAGTAGCCAAGAGCATAAAAATAACTATTGCTATATCCTTTCTTATAATTTAATGATAACATTTTTTTAATCTAAGGATACCTATTTACTTTTAAGATAAATATTAGTTTAGTTTTTTATACAAATTAAAGTAAAGATATACCAAAATATATTATTACAAAATTATCCAATAATATGTGTATGACTTTTCAAGTTCATTCTTCCCATGAATTGTTTGGGCTAAAGTTTGGTACACGTGCACCTTGGAAATATTCATTGTCATATTTATTTTGAGAAAAAAAATCAATTTGGAGGCCGATGATGTCATCATGTTAAAAAAATTTAAGTTTACTAAATTGAGTTCAAAATTGTTGTTTAGATATTCAGTAACAAAGATAAATTATAAGAATATTGATTTTTGCTCCAAAAATCTATTTTTGCCTCTAAAAGATATTGATTATTAATTTTTTCCCCAAAATCAATATTTATATGCCTAGATTTGTGCATGGATCTATACACGAAATCTGAAGTCAATTAGACAAATTCTAAATTAGGACCTGACGACGTTTTCAGTTCCTAGGTGCCCCCAACTTTTGACAAAATAAGTCTGTCGATGAACCTTCCCAACATATAGGGGTACCCAAAATTAATTTCCTTTCCATTAAGTTAGAACGACAACAATAATAATTCAAACTGCTTGTATTTAAAAATGAAACAGAATAATACAAACTAATTGATAAAAGTAAATGAAACTCTGTAAGTAGCCAGCTGTTTCGTCGGTGTTGGGCCCCGGTTGAATGTGGACAACAGGTTCGGCCTTGTTGGGCCTCATCAACCAGGCAAAATCACTGTCTGAGCAATATAAAATTTTCAAATATTTCTATACTATGATATTCATGTGGTGGTACTGTATGGATTTACAATTTAGCAATTCTAATACTTATTTAAAAAATCACTTGTTTTTCTCAAGCATAGACAATAATTTCGATATCTATGTCCAGCAGATTGCATATTTAGGTACAACATTTAATCGTTGCGTTTTCCGACCAACAGTAATTTGTCATAGTTTTGGAATTTTTTAAAATAGACCATTGTAATAACTTTGACTACTCACTGAAATTATCTTCACCGACCCCTTCAAGACCATAAACCTTGTCGATCGCATTGGACGCGAATGGTGTCTCCAACGCGACCAGAATGAAAAGAAAGAGTCTTGTCAGGATATTATTGTCCCTAACAACTTTTCAATTTTACACTTTCCATGGATAGTTTTGAGATAAATTTTGCTACACATTGTATCCTTGGAAAGATTCACTGACAGAAACAATTAAAAACATAATATTATAGGGCAGCGTTTGACTACGCGAGGGCGTACAATAAAGTCTTGTCTAAGTCCTTCGTGGTCAAAATGCTCTGTGCCGACATACCTAAATGTATTATTTAATGGGTGTGGGATTACAGGGCAAAATTCCGCTTAACTATTCGCATCTTCAGACAAGGACTCCCGCAAGACCCAGCTTGTGCGTCTATATCCTATGTTTTTGTAAAATAAAATATGCTATTCCAGTAATTGATTTGTATGCATTCTTAGCTATGGCTGTAAGTTCAGGAAATTATAGGATATCAAACCACAATTTTACACCATCAAACACTTAGATGGAAAACAAATCAACGTACACAATGATCACTGGTGGTACGGTACATTTTTACAATTTAGCATTTCAAAGACTTGTGTGGATATTTATCTTTTTTTTCTGATAATTGTTAATGTATGTCTATGCATCAGAAAAAAAGTGATCTTGTACCCAGATAAATATCCACACAAGTCTTTGAAATACTAAATGGTAAAAATGTACCGTACCACCAGTGATCATTGTATACGTTGATTTGTTTTCCATCTGTCTTTAACGATATCTATGTCCAAGCTCATCTGCAAAAGACTGTACAATTAGGTAAACACCTAATCGCTGCGTTTTCTCAAAAGGCCTTTGAAAACATCGCGTTTTCCTCCATAACGGTCGCGTTTACGAAAAGGCCTTTTGTAAACGTTTTGAAAGCGTTTTTCCAACAGACCATTGAAATAGCTGGACCGTTTTTTAAGCAAGCCTTGGTAGTGATTTTGAGCATCCTCTGCATTTCCATGGGCCTCGCTGAATAATACGCATAAAAGAGCAGCAGCAACGACAAAAATGGAAGTGGATGCCGACATGTCTAAAAGAAAATAGAAATCAATAAATTCTACTAGGTACATAATAAGGATTACATTATGGCTGTGTCAAATAGATGAACGCAACTCGACAGCGATCAAATAAGTATTTCAAAAATTATTGGCTGTCAAAATATGATAGATTGTCTATTGAACA
This sequence comes from Parotoplana pacifica, assembly GCA_034780595.1. Classification (NCBI taxonomy): domain Eukaryota; kingdom Metazoa; phylum Platyhelminthes; order Proseriata; family Otoplanidae; genus Parotoplana; species Parotoplana pacifica. The sequence continues at coordinate 6,537 of JAUYWI010033898.1, forward strand.
GTTCAAGAAAACGTGTTAAATTGATAAATTATTTAGATACCTATTTTTTCAAAAACAATATACATTTTTACTAAATACCACTTCTACAACCTACAAGAATTTGATAAAAAGCGAATAAGAGTACGATTGTAATTAGAAGATCTGAATGGAGTGAATATAGATGGCCAAAACATTACAAATATACGCTATGCTGATGATACTGTGCTTATTGCTGACTCAGAGAAAATTTACAAAACATTTTGGATGTAGTTGTCAAAAAGTGAAGAAATGGGATTTGAACTGAATGTTTCAGAAACGGAATGCATGACCATGTGAAAGCAAAAGCACCATCTCCCTTGTAATCTTTCTAACAAGTGGATAAATTCAAATATTTAGGCTATATTATCACCTCTGATGGAAAACACGATCATGAAATTACTAAAAGTATAGCCTAATCTAAAGAAGTCTTCAATAAGTTGGGTGTACCCAAATCTTGACACAGAAGACATACGTCTGGTTGGTTAGACATTCTGGTGTGAATGCTGGAATATTAGTGTGTCCTTGCAAGCAAACATAGAAGCCCTGGAAATGTGGTTTTTAAGGATGTTGAATATATCATGAACTAAAAGAAAATCAAACCAACAAGTACTTACATCAGAAAAATGCAGAAGCAATGTATTGGTGCTATCATTAGATATGGTGACTTAGAAAATCTTGTGGAGATTGCTGGAAGTAAAGACCGTGGTAGACAAAGAACAACTTATTTACAAAACCTCAACAACTGGGCCACTTAAAATAATACCAGGAGTAATGATTTCATTCATATAAGAAGCTTAGGAAGTGTAATTTCATTGAATTTCTTAGTGCGAGTTAGCTCTGTAATAGAATACCGAACGCTCATTTTCAGAGAACTTTCAGATAAGCTATTCAATGTCTAGAGCCTACAAAATGGCTGATGTTGACATTTACTTCAAATAAATTCCTGTAATGTTTAACTCCTAAAATAATTCTCTTATGAAATTAGAAACTAGTTTTGTTAATAATCATCTTATTTAATGGGTAGATACCCCGTTATATTTTAATTTCAAAAAGTTTTTAGACAACATTTTTTTATTATTTTTACTCTATGGTCCGAATTTTTTAACAACAGAATCCGTATTTATACATAGGTGACTTTACTCTGTTTAAGGCATAATTGATACACTGCCCTACATTTCCAAATTAATTATTTTCATCTTGGCTCCTAATTGGAATACCAACAATTTTATGGTCACTTGTAGTTTAAAAAGTTGACACAGAAAAGACTGTAATTTGTTTTTCCTTTAAATAAAATAGAATTCCATGTAAACATCTGAAATAATTTATCTATAGAGTGTATTTTTTATTTTAGCCTATTGATATGTAAATTGTCATTATCTCTTTCTCAGAAACAAATGCATTAAAATTTAGGAAATAGAATGTTTGTAATCTATGATAAAGGAAAATCTAATTCCTCGTTTCAGACAATGCGAATTGTTGTTCTGCAAGTAAAACTTTCTAATTGATCGTTCCACATTAAGGTATACCTCTGTAGATATTAAGTTGTAGCAAAATATTTTAATTATCAAAGTCCTTAACTGGGTCTCATTGTTATTTTTTTTCTCCAAACCAGATCTAGCTATTATCCCACTAGATCTAAAATGAAAAATTATTTGAAATGCGAGTTTCCTAATTTTATTAATTTTTTTCTCTATTATTGATTTTCTCATCATTTTAGTAGGCACTACATCAAATAATTTTTTAGAGCAATATCATAAAACCATGCGGTCGGTTTCGAGTCAAACTCGCCGACTAGAAGTCATTCCGCAGAAATGAACACGAATACCTACAATACCAAATCACATAGAACCATAACCTACATACATACAAGCTATTTATGTAGCCCTTTCAAAATACCTAGATGTAACTTTATTAAAAGTACTTAAAGAATTAAAAACATACGTGTTAGGTAATTAAAATCATAAAATTAGAACGTTTTAAAGCTATTTAGATATTTGTATATGTATGTTTTAATTAATAAATATTATTGTCGTTTAATGTTAGTCACCATGATCTTGAATAATATAATATAAAATAAAATGGACAAAAGATCAAAAATTTAATGTTAATTAGATATTTCGCCATAACTTTTTGAATTGTCGACTTGATATTTAAATTTATTCATTGTTAAATATATTGATAAAGCCTTTGGCGAAATACATATCTAATTAACATTATGTTTTTGATCTTTTGTTCATTTTATTTTATGTTATATTATCGTCGTTGTTAAGGAAAAGTAATATTTTGGAAAATCAAACTTGTAACAGTCATATCGATTGTCGACTAATTATAGATAAGTAACTTCTGACATATATATTTCTTGTCCATAAAAGTTAGTTTTTTATCAGAACGGAAAATTTTGGGTAATTTGTATCAATAAATCAATTCAGTTCACTGCAATTCACATAAATGAAATGTTTGATGATAATCGTCCAAATATACTATGGATAAAAGCCATCAAACATTGTTGGATAAGAGTACTATTGTTGATCATTTAAACCACGACATTTGGCTGTTACTTTCAGAGCTCAACTTTGCACAAAATGGGTTATACAAACTTTTATTTAATGAAATTTTACATAACAATAGTACATAGTAATAAGGAAGTTTTACAAATTTATCTCACATGACGATGTTTATGAATAAAACCTTACTTACCTTATATGTGATCTTTCAGCTAAAAACTATCCACTTAGCAACAAAGAATGTTTAGAAAATTATGTCAAAAACTTTATTTTTATCGGCTCTTGAAAATATGAAGCGTTTATAATATATGAATTTCTTTTTCTAATTAGCAATTCAAATTCAAATCTCATAGAGATCATCAACAAAACAACAAGAAACTTAGGTTCAAACGTATATAACATAGAAAAATATTAGAGAGGCCAGAGAAAGCTATCAATGTTTTCTTAGACTATGGACGGAACTGAAAAGAGAAACTAAACAGAAGACTTAGAAGGGCAGGTTGCGATGGCCCCTGAAGGATAGAGAAATATTCTGAGAAAAACGTTTAGAGAGAGTAGAAAGGATAGATTAGAACAAAATGGTTGCTAAGCCAAAAAGGTAAAATAATGAAGAGTTGATTGATGCAAGTAAGTTTTAAGATGAGATCCAGTAGTTAAGACGGCTAGAGGAGAATTGAGTTGAGGGAAATTTTGAATGCTTTTTAGTTTAAAGTTGGAAATAGACGAGTTATAATAAAAACTAAGGACGTGTATGAATACAAAGGAGAACAGAAAGAATAGTAGAGTAAATATGTAGAGGAGAGAAAGCAACATAAAGGGGGCCGCAAAGTGTACAATTGATAACAAAACTAACATTAGAATCTAGAGCAAGAAATATGTGATTGAATTCTAAAACACAAGTTAAACTTATCAAATACAAAATGGGAAAAAATGGGAAAACAACAATGAACACAAGTAGTTTGACCACAATGAAAACAAATAATGAAAAAGAACTAAAATTTGACAACAGCTACAGAAATATGTTTATTGTGGAAGGAGGAGGAGTGAAGATGACCTGAAAAGGTAGATTTAAAGAAAACTTGATTTTTCAAAAAACAACTAGAATTAATATGAAATTTAAAGATTGACATATCCAGAACGGTAATGATGGATGAGTGAATTTGGCTAGAAGCTTTAATATTAGGATTGGAATAGTTAAGAAATTGTATTAAAAATATTCAAATTCCTGAAGAGATTGAGGCCAGATACTTAAGATATCATCAATATAATTTTTCAAAATATGCGTTTTAAAGGATAATTGTGAGAAGCAAAAGTATAAAAAGTGTTGGCATATGCTGGAGCGAAAGTTTAAAAAATTCATTTTTAAAGCTAAAACCATTGTTATTAAGGTTGGTGTCTAAAAGAGTAAGAAGATCTCCATCAGGTCTATTAAAATCAAGGTTGATGTTGAGAAAATGGAGACTGCGGGATGTTGTTGTAAAGAGATTTCACATCAAGGGTTAAGAAGAAAGAATTAGCTGAAATGGTGAGTCTGATAAAATCATTTGGATATAATCACTGTCATGGATGAAGCTAGGCATAAAAGAGCTAACAATGGGCTGAAGGTAGTGGTTTATCAGTTTGGCAGTGATATAGAATTCACTGTTACAATCCAAGACAATAAGGACGGCCGGGAGGAATAATGTGGGGATTGTTCCAAGAACAAGATCTTTGTGAACTTTTGGAAGAAGGTAGAACACGCGAGGACAAGGTGTTTGAGAGTCTTCAGATCAGTAAAGCAATCAGAAATAAGAGTTTCTGTGGTTGTATACATATGGATCATTTACGCTAGTAGTTGGAATTGTTGAGAAATCTATGGGGCCATTACTAGTGTTTGACATGTTATTTATATTTATAAATTCAGTACAGAAAAAAATATTAAAGATCAAAAAGGTCAAAAATGCAGTTGCTAAAACTCTAAAATAACTGAGAGTTTAAAATTCAAAAGTATAAAATTGATACTTAGATGTCCAAATTGCTCATTTTTGCCTTTCTTAAGGTATTGATTTATGCCTATAGTTTTTAGAAATATAATATTTTCGTATATTTTATTTTAAACCATAAAAGTACGAAAAATTGTTATAGTTGCATAAGAAGAGAGAAAATAGAAGACTTAGAAGAAATATGTTTGGAAAACCTGTTTTCTTATTAAAGGACACTCCACGCTGTTAAAGCAGATCCTGGCCAATTAATATGTTTAAGAGCAATAACAAAAAAACAGGTATACTTTGATAAAAATGTACTACTTATTTATATTTCTCGCTAATGATAGCCCAGGACAGCTGTTTTAAGTAGCTTCCATGTCGGGCAATATTAATCTATCTAACATATTGAAATCCGGCGAATATGGTAACTGCCGAACCCGTGCAATATCGTGCTCTGCTAAAAATTCTTCCGTCACACGAGCCACATCTGGTCGAGCATTGTCGCCTGCGGACAGCTCTAAGATTTTGCATAAATTCAACATTTTTTGATAGCATTGACTGACTACTCACTGTAGTCAATAACTTCGTTGTAAAATTTTCCACGATAAAAACACGATAGCAACAATGATACGGTACTTTTTGTCACAAATGGTACGACAAGGAATAGTTGGGAATTTAGTGCGATCTGGTTAAGTGGAAATTAATTTTAGGTACCCCTATACCTGCATATACGAAATTTTAGCCCAAACCATTCATGGGAAGTATGCAATTCAAATGTATAGGAACCTATGGCCCACCACGTAGAGAAAGAAATATCTATGAAATAAAAATTTGATTTTCTTTATAGCTTTTTACAATAAACTATAATGAATCATAGAGTAATAAATATACATTCTTATTCGTGATAAAGAATAAATCTATTGAACTGTTACAGTCACTTTGAATAGAGGCGTGTATTATCAGTGGTTTATTTTTCTGATTTAGATTCTGACCACCCCATCTACAGCTAGCACATTTTTCCCCTATCACATTTCAACCAATAAAATTGATACAATTACTTTGGGTGATGCAACAAACTCAGCCACGAAGGGATCTGAGTACAATGCTGACGATTATGGAGAGTCTGGTGGTGCAGCTCATTTCACTGATTTCAGTATATTCACGGTGACTACGGTCAGAAATGCTCCTAATGTGCACTTAACAAGTTTGGGAAATCCACGGTACTTTTACTGTTTGTTAATTAATATTTTTAAATGGTTCTTTCAAGATACAAATATTGTCTTCTACCATATTATTCAATTACCAATTTAGGACCAATGAAACAGAAGTCGTTGCCTTTCAAGAAAAAGCAAACAACGCATTTATGAACGACAGTGACTTTAAAATGCCATCTACTACCCCGATGCCTATGCCATATGAGCCTCCTAATCTCTGTAAGAAATTATATGACCTACAATTTGATTTGTGTACAGAGGCGTTTGTCATATTAAATATTAGGTATTGATTTTAATGGCTTTTTACACATTTAAGTGGGGTCGCCGGTGCGGATCATTTTCCACCACTTTTTGCGATCCATTGCATCATCCACTCCGACTCACACATGCTCCATATCTTCACGGATTCAGTCTTCCCTATTCTTTTTGGGTCTTCCACGTCTCCTCTTCTCCACCTTCATCTTTCTGACTATCTCCTCACCACATGTTCTAACCACCGGAGCCTCACACCTCCATCAATTTTTCTTTCAATTCTACAATAATCATCCTCTCGCTCACCTTTTCATTTCTCACTTTGTCAACTCTCGTCAGTCCTAAAGACCACCTGCATGTGTTCTTCGTTCCCTTTTGCAGTAGTCACAGTCTCCATCCATACAGAATTGCCGGTGTCACCATTGTCTTATACAGTTTTCCATGCACCCCATTCAGCTTGTATCTTTTTCTTCACCTCTTTCTCATATCCACCATCTGCTGCCCGAACTGTTGAACCCAGCTATTTGAACTCCTCTACCTGATTGAACATTTTCACCTCTTCATCCTTTACTGACTTAGGTCCTGCTCTCAATCTCAAAAACTCTGTTTTATGCTTGCTAACTCACATTTTTCCGTCCTCCATTGCTGTTCTCCTCTGCCCCTGAATCCAATCCTATAGCCACATTATCCGCGAACAGCATATGCCACGGTGCTTCTCTCTGGATTGCTTCCTTTAAAAAATCTTATTTCTTGTTTTAGAGTATCATGATTGAAACGCATTTTTTAGTAAAAGCAATTAAGCATGGAAATGGTTTGTAGGAATTTTGTTCAGTCAAATCTGATTTTTTAATTGTGTAATTTTTGAATATTGTATTATAGCCAACGTGACAACTACTACAGGTGTCTTACAAGGACCGGCCGGTCAGGGCACAACCAGAACTCAGATACAAGCGCTTTTCACTAAAATCACCTCTGATCAACAACAGTGATCGGTCAATTTGCCTTACTCAATCAGAATTGACTTTATTTTATCGAGATTATATTGTGATGGTACCTACATTTCCACACTATTTTTTTAAGAATTGCTCACACAGATTATTATCCAAATCTTATTGCTTTGTATAGTTCTCAAGGAAATTCGATCTCTTTGATATTTCTCTATGTATGTATTTATACATCATATGCTTCACAAATGTTCTGTCTGTTGGCAATGGAATTAATACTTTTCTAAGATACTATTTTTTTATTGAACTAAACAAGTAAATATCATCGCCGACAAATTTTCTATAATTAATTTTAATAATTCTACATAATGATTTCTAAATGAATTTATTAAAAAGTGAAATGTTAACAAATATACACAGTATCTGAATTAAACATATTCAAATTATACAGAATAGGCAACATCTATTTTACCTATTTTTGTGTATAGAACTAATTTCCATGAGAATTTTCTATTAAATTACGCAAGACTTTTATGCGTCACCCACACTTTTATTTAACTTGACACTGCCATTAATGCACCAGTGAGATATCATCCAATTTATACAGAGTAAAAACATCATTGATCTCATCCAATTTATACACAGTAAAACATATTTGATATTCAATTTATGCACAATAGAAACATCTATAATATCATCCAATTTATGCACAGCAGAAACATCTAGAAATATCTTTCAATTTATGCAAAAAACTAGAAACATCTTTAATATCATCCAATTTATACACAATAGAAACATCATAATATCATCCTATTTATGCAAAAATTGAATCATCTTTAATATCATCCAATTTATGCAAAAATAGAAACATCTTTAATATCATCCAATCTATGCAAAAATAGAAACATCTTTAATATCATCCAATTTATACACAATAGAAACATCAAAATAGCATCCAATTTATGCGCAATAGACACATCTATAATATCATCCAATTTATACCCAGTAGAAACATCTATAATATCATTCAATTTATGCACCATTGAAACATCCCTAATATCATCCAATTTATACCCAGTAGAAACATCTTTAATATCATCCAATTTATACACAATTGAAACATCTTTAATATCATCCAATTTATGCACAATTGAAACATCTTTAATATCATCCAATTTATGCACAATACAAACATCTTTAATATCATCCAATTTATGCACAGTAGAAATATATTTGATATATCTAATTTATACACTGACTAAAGATTCATCCATAAAATAGCCAAAAAAAATAATCGTAAAAAAACATTTTCATTAGCAAGTCGTCCTTAAAATTACTATAAGAAAAAATTAAGTCTTTATAAAAATCAATCATGAACGATTTCATATATATTTTGGTAGTTTAATTATAATAATATCTTACAATTATAAATTAATGCGATTTTTCGTTTATATGCGACTTTTTAATAACAACTTTTCAAGTACGACTAAATTATAAATGAATTTTTCTTTTAGTTAGGCATTTTGCTTTATCCATTTTGTAAATTTGTTACATCCTACTTACATGTATCTCATACTTAAACTCCCGCTGTCACACCTAAAAAATATGCCTCATGGTCACAGGGGGAGGAGGATATTACCAAGGATTCATACTTCCTGTGATTCGATTGGGCTGAAATTTGGTACACAAATACATTAGAAAAACAATCATCAACAAAAATGAAGTTTATCCGATTGATTTCAAAATTGGTGTGTCGGTCCACTACGACCTAAGTAACACAAATCCCCCCAAAATTATGAATTAATGATCTTTTAGCCCCCAAAAAGTCGATATTTTGTTTTATCATCCAAATAAAAGATACTATTTTGCTGAAACTGAAACTGAAACCTAAGATTTCTAAATTTTAGATTTTCGTCAGAAGGATTTTGCCTGCCCTTCCATGTGTCCATGAGCTGACAATTGATTTTATTTTAATTTATGAAAATTTACCCGGCTAAATGAGTTAAGTACATGATAATGCATATCATCCCCTCCCATGTTAATAATCAAAGATTAATATTATGCTCAAATCATTTAAACTTATTGTTTTTTTACCATAGAGTACTTTATTTTTAAAACAATAGTTTTGCCTTTACAGAGTTAGAATAATCACTTTTATTAAATAGATGATACTGCATCATTTGTTTCATCCCTTATTGCTTTACCCAGATAATTCTTTTTGTTTTTTATTATTATTTAAATATCAACAGATCTCCTATTGTAGTTGTGTACATCTTTTATACGTAGCTACCTACCCCCTCAATATTTATATTACATTTTCCCTGAAGTTTATCTATTGTGTTGCGGTATGTGATAATTATGTAGTCAGATTTAAATTTTTGTTTATTATTTTATGTAAGTATAATAAATTCACATTAGTCTGGTTCAAAATATAATAAAAAATTAATTAGATAGATAAATTAATGAATTTTACTTTCATAACTGTCTAAGTTCCGATCAGTTCAGATTATTACCCTAGTAGCGCTGAAATCAAACTAATTATAGCTTTTCTTTATTGTTTGCATTCCAAAGTTGTTGTTTTTATATAGATGAATACCGATCATCAATCAAGAGTTTTAGAGGTAGCATAGTCATTTATTTTGGACTGGACTATGATAGGTATTGAGATCTAAATGAAATTTACTGGATTACCTAATTCAACTTTAGTTTTCTGAAAAGGACATACTGAATAAATATGTATACCTTCCATTCTCTTATTTTATAGAACTGAATAAAAAGAGTACACCCACTCAATTTTATATTTTCAATTATTTTCATTTGGAGTAGAGAGAGATATATATCTAGTTGACAATAATAGCAAAATTGATTGTGGTGAAACTAATGGCGTACTACAACTTTGGTTTCATTAAAAGTTGTAATGTTTGAGTAACTAATAAACAAAAAGCAACTAGATAAATCACATATTAAGGAAACAAAATTATCTCTATAACGGTAAAATATTGTGGACCAATTATTTTCTTAAAATTGTTTTTATAATGTTATTAAAAAAAAGAATTTGCATTTAGAAATTATATATCAACAAAAGATATACATAAGAAAAATATTACCATAATGAATCAGGATTCTTTGTCCCTCTACTAATCTAGATTCCAATCAAAAATGTTCCGTAAACAAGATATATTGTTTTGGGCAAAAGTAGAGCAACAAATTTTTATTTTAGGACAATCTTGTATTTTGCAAAACAATGTTTTAAATGACTTTTAAAACTTAATATGAAGATCATTTTTGTACCTCGTCCTAATTAGGAGGTGTAGGGGAAACCCAGCCTAAATGGGACAATATTTTACTGACCAAATTAAAATTTCATTTTTTCAATGTATTGCTTCGTTGCTAATTTTTAAAGAATTCTTTATACCGAATATCTTTTTTAATATAATATGAATGTAAAGCAGAAATAACTATTTTAAATTTAAGCAAATTGCCTTTGGGTAGTCAAACGGGTAAATAGGGACATTCAAGATCCAATATTGAGACACCCTTCATACTGCTGCTTGTGTTTGAATTAATTAATTTTAATGCTTATGGTGGCATTAACCCATCAAATATCATTATAAATTCAAGAAGTTTTGATAGTGACGTGTTTCTTAAAGTATGAAAAGTAAATTTCCTCCTCAAATAGTTAAATTTTGTAGGTAATGAATTCCATGATGTAATATATGTTGTTCTGAAACAAAAAAACTTTTAATTACCATAATAAAATAATCCCTTAAACACACATTTAATTTTAAAACGCTCAAAATATGGCTTTCTATTTTTTTTTCTAGGTGTGAAAGTATTGAAAAACTAATGTTTCGGTGTAAAATGGGACAGCTTGTCCCATTTTACCCCAAATATTTGTGTGGCAATGAACAATTATAAAAAATTTTATGGTAATTAAATTTTTTTTTTCATTTCAGGAATATTGCCTTAAAATATTAACTTTTACGGAGCATACTTATTGGTCGTATTTAATCTAAAAAACATGTCACAAATTTTAAAAATCTTATGTAGGATTTAGATGATAGATTTTGACTTGCTGATGATGTATTATGTAATAAACTTATGTTTTTAAAACACTAACAGCAATATTTAGCATGTCCCATTTTACCCCGGGCTATTCTAAGGATTATCTTCATTAGGTATAACGTTATTACTTAATGAAAATTAACAATCCAAATAGGTACCATTTTCTTTAGTAGATACAACGATTGTAATAAGCAACTTTATGGATCGTATTCCCAAACTGTACTCGAGACTTGAATATGACTTATGAGTCCACGTCGTCCACCAACTCAAACATTTTTGGCATTCTGAAACGTACTCGAAACAAAAAAAGATGTAGGATTCAATAAACACCTTTAGTCAACTGTAGTTGGGTTAGAGTTTGATTCAAATTCAGTACGGTTTGGAAATACGAGTCGAAATCAGTTGGCTAGGTATATTTTTATTGCTTAAATCAAATAAAAATAATCAAAGGTGGTTGGCTAATTTATCAATAACATGTTCATTTTAAATGTTATAAATGAAAACACATAATATCATATTAAAATTAAAATAATAGTAAAAAAAACAATAATTTTATTTCCCCTGAAATACATATAAATAAATTAATTATTTGCTTTCTGTGCTTCTTATGAACATTAATTTTGATATATATTTCATGTACATAGGTAGGACCAAAATAGTTGATATTGGCCTATATGGATAAAAGTTACGTTAACTAATGTTTGCTTTTTAAAATTAATTTTTTTAAAGTTGTAGTGTGTAGTGTGTAGTGATTAAAAAGTATAAAATTTCAATATTGTAACTGTAAATGTTTCTAAATTATTTTCATATAAAAATATGAGCTAAAAATACGTATAAGTGTTTTGCAAAATTTAAATTTCTGATGGTAATGTGAGCTATTTTCATACAAAGATCATAAC
>JAUYWI010034009.1:0-18396 GCA_034780595.1 Parotoplana pacifica
GCTGGAGTTAGGGCTGGAGGAGCTGAAGGATAGCTGGCAAAAGCCCGAGGCGTCCCTTAAATATTGGAAGTGGTGGAGAAGAGTGAAGCTGAAGAAGGAGAACCTGTAGGCCTACAACAGCAACAACAACAACATCAGCAAGGTGAGTCTTGCACCTCAGAATCTCTGAAAGAACTTTTTAGACTCGGGAGACACTCAAAAGAACGCGACAATGTCATCCACTCTTCACTTATAAGATCAGATGGTCCTATTATTGATGTCAGTCCGCCACCTGAGTTGCACCTTTTGATTGGCTCTGTGAATGTTATCTTAAAAATGGCTTTACTTCCCAGTGTCCAGATGTAGCGACCAAATGGGCTGAGATGTGTGAAGTAAGCAGAGAAGCATATCATGGCGGTTGGTTCACAGGCAACAACGCTCGGAAGCTGTTGAAAAGTGTTGATAAGCTTCTTTCAATTTGTCTCCGGCAGGTTTTACCCAATGTGTCAGTGCTGACGAGTCTAAACAAAGCTGTGGCAGGGTGTGCTTTAGTAAAGAATTGCATCCAGAATATGCCAACTACAATAGAGAATTTAAAGACATCTATCTGGCAGTTAAACATTTGAATGTTACCCCAAAAGTGCATGTAATTTTTGTTTCAAGTTAGAGAGTTTTGTGAAACAACTCATTGTGTGGTTTAGGCTGGTACTCTGAGCAGCCATCAGAATCAGTTCACCATGATTTTCATGCTTTTGGGAAAATTACAAGGTTCGTTCTTTTGACAATCCTAAAAATGGTAACAATTTGCTGGCAGCAGTGAGAACCTACAATAGCCGACATGTGGAATATACTTGAATAGAATACAGTTAGCTTAATTATGTAATTAGCTTTTGAATACCTTTTTCATTAAATGTTTCATTAAACATTTATTATTGATTCCTGCTTTAAATAGGAATGTTTGAATTTCAAAGCATCACTAATTTACCCACCTAAGTATAATATAAAAAATATAACCTAATTTTTACATTTTTTAAATCGAAGTTTTGTATTTTTCCCTTCATATAAATATTTTGCATTTCAAATAATAAATGTATATTACAATAGAAACAAGTCTACCTAATCTAAACAGGGAACAAATTAAGTGAGGGCGTGCCAATTGGACCCCCCCCCCATTCTAAGTGCTTCAAATAGCCCGGTATAGCTAGAGTTAAACCAAAAGCAATATTGTGTTGTGTTAATATTATATTACATAATAAAGGTTTACAAAAATAGCAATTGGATATTAAACAATCAATCAACAGCAAATGGGGTAGTTCGGTAAGAATCGTGGAAATTCGAATAGTATTTATTAATTCAAGAAAAAAAATCAGTTCATAAAACCCGACAATGTTACCAACCATTGTATTAGTCAATGTAGGCAGAGAGATGCTGTGATATGCTGTTGTAATATATCAACGTCGCATCCTTTAATGTCAGTAGGCTCTCATTCATGAAGCATTCACTTCACGCAGCTGTACTTAGTAAGCGGAACAAAGGGGGCCGGGTTTCACTAATCTAGTCGCTCCTGGATAAATAATAAATCTCACACTACACAAGGGAATTCCAGTAGCTATTGTCTGCCAGTATGAGTATAATTATGTATATAAACCTAAGCCTAGACAGGAAGGCGCCAATGTCACCAAAAGTTTCAAAAATAGAGCAAACCTTGTTATGATTAACTTTAATTTTCTATTCCTAGCTCTGCTTTGCTGTCAAGTCTATCTAAATAAATTCCACTGCGTTCTGACTTATCATGTCCAGACCAAACGTTTACAATTTTATTTGAAAAACAGGCAGGATTCTAAGAGCAACATTCCAGAAAAAGAGCAAGAAGACCTACTACTGTCGGCGTACCAGCATTTACAGGATGGAAGCATCAAAAGTAATTTCTGGAAACTTATCAATTTCCCTTCGCAGGTTGATGCAAATACATTGAGACTCTCTTCATTGAATGGTAAGAATTCTACAGACTGATAACTTTTCGTTTAAATAGAGTTAACACAGTATTATTTACTTAATCTACATATTTATTTAGATATAATATGGAGGTGGACTAGAACTAACATGGAATAATTCTGACAATTGACACACCGATTAGGGTCGTTTGTATGATAACATTTTGTCATAAAGTGGAACTGTCATGAGTATTTGTCATCAGGTTCGACAGATTAACAATAAAATAGCTATCTGAAATAACGCCGACAGATACAACTAAGGAAACTGTCACTATGTGGAATAACTCAAATTTGCATGAAGAGGACTAGCTAGAACAGTCTTGTCATATAGTGGAATCAGTCCAAAAAATTAATATTCGGACATATTGCATTTATTGTCAAATTTAATCAATCCACTTCCTGTGAAATTGTTCCAGTTGATGACAATCTGTGTCAAAGTTATTCCACTGCCTGACAAACCAACTAGACGGCCTTATTCCACTTTGTGACAAAATTGTAAGAGCTATTCCACTTATTGACAAATTTTTTGTCGGTATTATCCACTTCTTGACAGTTTATTGTCAACGTTATTTGGTGCCAGCGCCGTTACAACATAGATATATTTAAATACGCAAACGTTTTTTGGTAATTTTAATAGTTTCACTACCTGCAACGTCAGAAAAAGAATTCCTTGCATTAACCTCGTCTCTTTTCTTTCTTTTAAACGTTCCTATGAATTTTTGTAATAAAAATTGACAATTAGAAATATGAACTAATTTGTAAAAGATAGTGAAAAGCAGCAATTTATATAAATATAAATTGATTCAAAAATTGATCTTGCCCTGTTCATATCTACTTTAAAAGTTTTTATAAATTGTCCATCTTAAAAAAACAGAAACGTTTTTTATGTGATTTTTTTATAAATTAATATGTTTTTTTGTTCCATATTTGGGGAGTTTTAACTGGTCGACTGATTCTATCTAAACTGTATAGTTGAATAATAAAATAACCAGCCACTTTTTATTTTTTGTTTCAGTTCATTTTTCTCGGTCAAAGAAATCATTCAGCTTCACTCTCTCTCCAAACAACTTTCCAAATGTCAAGCATCTTCGTGGTCTTGCAATTCAACTGCCTCAGCATCTGCTGTCGTCTGTTCACCAAAGGTTTTTGGTCACTCTTCAACTGGTTAAGTACTCAGAAATCATGTCATGGAAACGCTACCATTATTCGCTGACATCGCCTAGGCATTTTCTTCACAATAACAGTTCCAACATTTTGATTAGTCCTGTGCAGTCAATTGACTTGGCTAAGTGGTACACTACCTATAAAAATAAAAACATTAGTCTACATGTACTTGTAGAACCTTGTTCAACTTCACATTTAACTTTGAGAAGGCATCGTCGAAATTCACCTACCAAATTTCTAGACAAGAAATATTTGAAATCATATAAACTTTCTACCATTCTCATGTCCTATACAGAGTCCTTTATATCAAATACAATACAGAACACAACTACCACTAACTATCCAACCAAATCACCAGAAACTAAATCTAAACTGCCAAACTCCAAACCGTTTGCAAACAATCGACCAAGTCACCTATCTTTCTGTCAGTCCTACGAATATACTCTGGATTTCGACAAGCTGCCCCTAGCAGCAACACAACATATCATTTATCCACGAAGCATTCGAATTCGGTACTGTTCTGGTGGCTGTCGTACCGGCCTGATCAACCAAGCAGAACATCCGACCAATCATGCGCGCCTGCTGGCCCTATCAAACCTTGACGAAACCTCTATCTCCTGCGTTCCAGCTGAACTTGAACCTTTCCCGATACTTTACAGAGAACCAGCAGAAAATGTTAATGACCCAGCGGGCACTGTTCTGAAATACTTTGACAACATGATAGTAAAATCATGTCGGTGCAAGTAAGATATTAGATCAGATTGGTGAGATCGGTGTCTTTGTTTTATAGTTCTAGCAATAACACTCGGCTACGCAGTAACTATATTTTAATTTCAGGTGAGTGAGTGCAAAGATCTCTGTGGTTAATATTTTAAAAAAATCTCCTACCTGGTTGCAGTTTTCTTGTGTCTATCTTTTCCAAAATATATACAATTTTTCACAATTAGGTAAATAATCTCTATTTGATCAGAAATCTATGTTTGACCCGGTAGGTTCATCACGAGTAACTAAAATTAAAAAATCTTGTATAATGAATCAATTTTTTTTTAATGAATATGGTTCTAGATACCAGTTTATACTTGCAATTATTTCAATCTTACTAAAAAAATTTTAGTTTAGTTTGTGTAATTTATTTGACTGAAAGCAGATAAAAATATCAACTTCAAAGATGACATTTTAATGTATTTTATGTAAATCTTCATTGTACATACTGTTTTATTAGATGTTAAATTATTGTATAGGGTGATCTAGAAGTCTCTTCAACGTAAAAGGAATTATTCAAAAAATACTCAAAATAACAAAAAGATTGGCATCAGTGTAATTAAATTCTTCATTGGAATAATAATATATGTAGTTTACCTAAACAATTTCGGGGTCTACTTCCACTATGCTTATCATCTAAAAATGAATATTCCTAAAAGTCGATTAGAGCTATGGTTTACTCTGTCCTTTTATTTGTGAATTCATCCATATTTTGTCATATCTACCTATTTCTTATGCACATTAGAAAGTCTTTATTAAATAGATGTCAATTTTTACTAACAAATTGTACTTTTAATTTAAAGTTACTTTAAGTAGTAAATGTAAAGTTCTATTTATTTACACATTAATTCTATTACTCACCTAAGCGTTTGTATCTACGGAATTTTCTCTTGACCGAAAATGTAATACACAAATTTGGATTCAAATAATTGTTAATATGCCGCCAGCTATTTTTTGCTATAAAATTCATTAAGCGTCATTAGCAATTAAAAATGGTCAGGAACTTTCTAGAAAATGCCCCTACGCTTGAGATAATTTTTAAAGGTCGCCATTAGCAGCGTTGGCCAGACTTTTTAATTTTAGTCAATAAATAATCTTTAAATAGTATTTTAAATTTAGGAGAATCAAACTGGATCTCAGATTTGAGTTACAATGCCACCAATTTAATGCCAACTTTAATGCCAAATTAATGCCAACAATTTAATGCATAGAAAGTGCTCCAAAGAAGTAAAAAGAAAACAAGCATTAAAACGTCAAAAATAATCCATATAATTATGAAATCAAGTGTTATAACCTATTACAATAATCGAGTAGTAACTATTGTTGCACTGTATATTAAAATAGCACCTCAACGTTACACATTTATACCTAAATATATATAAACAGTTAAACCAAAAAATTATGCATTTGTGTATAGTATGTAAATAATATACCATGAAGCTCTACCTATATATAAGAGCAAAGGTTGCACAAAGTTCGGATAATTTATTTATTTTTAAAAGAAAACTGCCTTCTGTTGAATCAACTGCACCTTAAAAAATGGCGGAATGTCATTCTAGTACTCACAAACAGCAGTTTAAACTCAAATCAATAGTTTGGTTAAAGCGTCAAATTGATTTGGCTTTCTACTTGTCCTAAATATTGGGAAATGTCATTCACGTAAAATGTTGACGTCTAACTTTTAATCAATATTTAAAACTACAATATCAATCTCATTCACGTACGATGTCCACGTCTAACTTTAATCAATATTTAAAACAACAATATCATTCACTCTGTGATTCAGGCAGTCAGCAAATCCAAAACTATTCGTTTAACAATATGCTTGCCACTAAACATATTATGTACTGACTGTGTAAGCATGCTATGTAGGTACAGACCTACTTAATTACATAAACACAAAATTCTAATCGCATATGTATTACAGAAAGAGAAGTAGTTGTAAAATAAGGTAAATGAATAATAGTATGTAGTCGTGTGGATACATAGTTACAATTGTGACGTCAAACTAATAAATAATAAAAGACAGAATCGGTTTACAGGTAACACACAAATGGACCTGTACATTACCTTTGGTTAAGGAAAACAAACTACACAGAACAAGTAACAAAACTTATTTCTACAACTTGTACGTAGAAGTACAATAGTAAGAACTAAAAATAAATTTGGTCATCCGATGCTATCATTTTCAATTACTTAACACATAAATACTGGACTAATTTCATTAATTGGATGCACTTTGCCGCACTATGTATCTGCATATAAGCGGTTGGCGTAACGGTTACGATGAATTAATAATAGAAACAAGTCTATGATTTACCAGCATCCTTAACTAATCAAAGAGTAATTAGGTCTACAAACATGGAGGTGCAAACAATCTAAACATATCCATAGAAGGCAGTTTTTACCGATCTATTTGTATGTGCCAGATAGGAAAAATAATTCTTTTTTTCATTACCTGCTCACAAATCAATGAACACGATTTCAAAGTAGGTACATAAAATACAACTATTTCCGGACTCTCTACACTTACATCATTTCAAAATCTTCTACAAAGCACCTCATTGTAAACTCAATTACTCCATGTTTCAGAGGAACACCTCTATGAGCAATACTCAGTAATTAGTCTATGGCTGCTGAAATGCTAATAACCAGCCTCCTTGGGTACTCTGGCTATTATAAATAAAGATTACAACAAGCAACCTGAGCTGTAAACATTGTCCTGTGGTCGAAACAATATATGTATGATAAATCAATATATTGTCGCACTCTGCGAGGTCAACTAAAAATAAAATCGATAATAAATAAGCAACAATGTACAAAGGAACACTGAATAAAACAAAAAAATAGCTAAGCAGAGAGAGAGGGAGAGAAGTCAGTCATAACAAGAAAACAGTGAGAGAATTTTCTCGTTATCAATGGAACACGCAACAGATGCAAAGGATTGTCGAAGACTCTCTCAAAGAGATATGTAAGAGGAGGAATAGACGCCACAAGACGCTTTTATTGGTTAGACAGGCTCGACAACTGAAGCAAAGTAACCTGACTGGACCTAGGTCTAGGGCAGGCGAAGTCGATGTCATGTTCACAGTGCGGGCAGCATTTAAAACAAATTAATGAGCTGAAAACACATTACAAAATGCATTGTAATGTAACAAATATACACACAGATTTTCAGCATAACTCCCAGTCACACTCAAGTGTCAGTCGGTGCTGTGACAATGATAGAAAACAAGAAGAATTGATGTACAAAACGGCTGGCTAGCTGGCTGGAGAAGATCTCTACTTGCGTGTCCGGTCCTTGAGTGTGTTGCTGAGCCAGTCCAGGCCCTCATATAGACCATCCCCAGAGGTGGCGCATGTGGCCTGGATGTACCAGGTGCGGTTGCGTAGGCCGTGCAAGCCCAGTTTGTCGGTGATCTCGGCTGGGTTCATGGCGTTGGGCAGATCCTACAAATAATAATAAAGTGTTAATTTTCAGAAGATTGTAAATTACAGATTGTAGGGAACAGTGTGTTCCTAGACCTACGAGCAATTTAGGGCTTAAAGATAGAGCAAAACTAAACTTCAAAATCAAAAGTATTTTAAAAACTGCCAATTCAGTCATTGTTTTTGAGTCTCAGTTCCAAAAAGTAATCTTTCAATATCCCAATTAAAACTACATTTTAAATTTAAAAACAGAAACAGAAAAATCTTGATTGGCTAATAAGTGCACAGAGAAAAATAACCATGGAGTAAGAAAGAGTTAAGATGGAAAACATTCCAACTATAAATAGAAATCGGGCATTTTCTAAAAGCACAGCTGATTGTTACTAAAACTTAAGAAACTTCTAGATACCTTGTTGTTAGCTGCCCCGTGTAATCATTATAAATATTGTCAAAACCAAAAGGATTTACCTGGAATGACAAAAATCCCAAAGTACGACACAGATGCTTGTTTGCCCCCCCCCCTAGTATTTTGTGTTGTGGTGCTTTTTGGCTCTACGAGTCATCAATTAGTGCCACCAAATCAATGAACTCTTTCTTGTCAGTCATTCAGGACACCTAGATTCCACAACTCAACTAATAAAGATTAGAAATTGATTGATGGAAGACTTTATACACAATTAAAACCGATCTTAGCTCGCTAACCACACGTATTAATCAACCCTTAACACGCCAACCGACGACGCTAAGGTAAAAACAACAGCTGTTGACGAGCTTGAAGTAGATCCACACAATATTTGCTCACTACTACGAAGAATGGCATGTCCATGTACCTAACTTACTTATTACTCTGTGAAATCTCGAAAACTACTTTTAGTTTAAACTCTGATGAACGTTGAGACATACAACTAAATACATATTAAGGAGACAATAGAATTTATCTCAAATCTCTCGTCTTCGTTATTGATTGACTTAGGCAAGTCAAATGCAGTTATTTTATCAGGAAATGATCACATTATCATGTAGGCAGCCAACTTAACATTAAACGTCGTCAAAATAAGAGAAATAACAGCCAGTGAAATAAATATCAACAGCTAACATGTACATATGTACAATAGAAGGCAAATTGATAAAATCAGACACTAGATTTAGAGAAGAACACAACAAACAAAGTTAGGTTTAGTCAAATAATTCAGGAAAGAAGATCTAGCATACAGAATTTGTCACCAAAAAACTGCAGAAATGAAATTTGCACCTATTCACAATACAGTGCACTGTGTGGGTACAAATTAATTAAAACAAATCCAATATCTAGCACAGACAAATAATTATCATCAATCTAAAAACAAATTATAATCTTTGCGTAGTTGTTAGCACATGGTAAACATTACTTTGCTATAGCAACGTTTGTTTTCAATGTCTAGTACAATTAAAATATTTAGCCAGAGACTTGCTTTTTTCACAAAAGAATGAAATAGAATAATTAGTAGTTTGAAACATACTGTAAAGAAAATTAAACAATAAATAGTATTTAGAATTCGAAAAATGACGAAACAGTCAATTCATGCACAACTGGTAATAATGAAGATTTTTTTTAAATGAACGATAAACTACACAAATTAAAGGAATACATTTATCATCCCGGGAACTCTGTAGGCAAGCACAAGCACCAAGTACCCTATAACCAACATGACGTCATCACATTTAAAGTTGTGTAGAAATAAATAAATAAAAGTAAACAGAATTGGTAGATATGAACCTGTTTGTTGGCGAACACCAGGAGCACGGCATCCCGCAGTTCGTCCTCATTGAGCATCCGCATCAGCTCCTCCCGAGCTTCCCCGACACGCTCTCGATCATTCGAATCAACAACAAAGATGAGACCTACGATAGAGAAATAAACAGCTTAGCGGATTTCCACATTGTCCATAATATCACAATTAAAATGTCCCGCCTTGACTAGACTCTTTATACATAATATATATATTTAAAACCAAATAGCTGTCCCTTTTACCATTAGCGAGTACTAAGTAGTAAGAAGTAGTATATTTTTATCAAAGTATACCTGTATTTTAGTATTAATCTTAACATATGATTTAATTTCCATTTCCATATTAAGTAATGGCATAATTTCATAAATTTGGCTGTTGCATAAAAAATGTTGGAAGCTCAAACTTGCAAAATACATAAACTTACCTTGTGTGTTCTGGAAATAGTGACGCCACAAAGGACGAATTTTGTCTTGGCCGCCAACGTCCCAAACTGTGAAGCTGATGTTCTTATATTCCACCGTCTCAACATTGAAACCAATGGTGGGAATGGTGGTCACAATCTCGCCCAACTTGAGTTTGTACAAAATTGTTGTTTTACCAGCAGCGTCCAAACCCACCATTAGGATGCGCATTTCACGTTTGCCAAATAGGCGATCAAAGATTGAAGAAAAGTATCCACCCATTGTTTAATTCTAAAATAAAACAGGCAACATACAGACAGAGGTATGCAAAAGAATGACATGCATAAAGATGAAGATTTTTGCATTAGGACGCTGTGCAAAAGCTTTCTGAACCTATATATGCTAAACTTGAATATGAACAATGGACAATATCTAAACTAAATTAATTATTTGGACCTGATTAGGCTCAAAACAATCAAATAGACCAGGTTGTAAAACAACATTAATTACTTTATTTAGCAATAGTGCCCGTTTATAAGTTTAAAATTACTTGAATATTTTAGAAACTAAAATGTTTGGGGATATTATATCAGTATTATTTAAAATCTGAGGCCACCTACCTCCCTTCTGTAAATGTATCTTAACCTCCACCCCCCACCACCATTGTCACACCTAAAAATATACATTGTATGACCCCCCGGGTGTTCATACTTCCTGTGATTCGATTGGGCTGAAGTTTGGTACACAGGTACCATGAAAAATTCATCAACATTTTTGTAAAACTCAATATGGTGCCGATGACACCATCAGATAAAAACGTTGTGCAATTGACTTCAAATTTGTGTAGGTCCACTAGAACCTGAGTAATACAAATCCAATAAAACTTCTGTATAATGGTGCCATAGTAAATCCTTGTCCTGCCAGCCTTTTCAAAAGATCTTTGCAATACTTTATTTTGTTTTTTCTGCAGCCAAAATAATTATTTTACTTCCATCTAACAACACTGGCTTCATTTATTTGATGCACAAATTTTTTTAAATTAAAAAAACTAGATAAGTGGTTCTTTTACAATATAAAACCTATACATTTGACCATAGTTGCAAATGTAGGCTGCTTGATCCTTAGTATACCCATGTCCAAATTGGATATTGTGAGTTGCAGTCTTATACCCACTTTAAAATCTGGGATAGCTCTAATAGTACCCAAGTCCAAAATTTGATTCTTCAGATACTAGCGGGTTATCTAAATCAATTAAACTAATTTGATAATAGGTATCACTGTATAAAAAATGATGTCCCTAACAACCATGTCTAAATTGGATGCTATCAGTTAGAATCCCACATCCATGATAAAACGTAAGCTCACCCTAATCACCCATGTTGAACATCAATTGTTTCAGAAACTGTAGATTGTTCAAAAACTTCTTATCCAATAACAATATATTTAATAAAATGAAAATTATGTCTGTTTTTCAACATTTACTAGTTTGTAAAAGCTATTCTAATGCATCTATTTTCTTTTCTTTTGTTGTTTGATTTTCCTAACACCTTTGTCCAAATCATATGTTACCAGTTTGGGTAACCACCATCAAATGTGTTGCAAATTACAGTATCAATTAAAAAGGTTAGAAAAATGAAATTTTGTCACTTTGTTATTCAACATGTGAGCAGCTTGTAGAGGCTGTGCTCCTTCCAGCAACATTTTTTTCTTGTTCTCTGATGTCCCTAGGACCCAAGTCACCCTAATCATCCAGGTATGAAATGGACTAAGTATTCAAATAAAATTGATTCACACTCCTTTTGGTATTACTAGATAGCTAATTTGATGCATTAAGGTAATTAAACTTATACCAATATGCAGATTCAGTATGACAGTAAGTATTTAAAAGAGATGATTTTGACAATCTAATAGTCAATTTTAAATACTTACTCACTACAGGATATTCTTTAGTACTTATTTTTATGTTTGTTCTTTTATCAGATGCATTGTAGTCAAATTTGTTGGGTAGCAGCTGTGCAATCCCATTGAATAATCAGAAAGTCCCATTTATAAAGATTTTATGTAAAAACAAATTGCTCCAATTGTTCACATTATGTAAAATCTCAGTTGTTTCATCAACTGATATTTAGCTTTGTGTTCACTTCAATGTTTTTTTTACAATTGCCACCTAATCTTAGTTTTCTTAGTATTATCATTTCTGAGAAAAAAGGGCCAGTGATGGCAAAATAATATAAATATAGAACATAGAATGGTCAAATGAATAATGACTGGTAGTGGTTAAAAAAATTATGCCAGTTTGAAGATTGGACATAGATCAAGATTACAAAAGGTATACCAAAATGGTCATAACATATCAGATGTTTAAGTTTAGGTATATTTTACAATGGGGTCATGAAAAAATAATAAGCAAATTTCTGATATACCTATGTGAATTCAAATATTATAGAAAAGATTCTTTTGGGCACATTGAATAGGATTCATAGTGAAAATTCAAATATTAAAAACTCATGCAAAAAATAATATTTAATAAATTGTATTCATAAAATCATAATTAAATTCCCTAACCCAGTAATATATGATTTTATAATCAGGAGTTTTTAAATTTTATAATTTTTTGCCTGACACTCATTGAACAGTAGTCAGACAAGACTTATCTGGACCTGCTTTATCCAGGAACCTTGCCATTCAGATATCATTCTTTAGATCTGATTGTACAGTACAATTTACCTATAGATAGAAATTATAATACAATAAAACCCATCTAGTGCAGAACCTTGCTGTCTGCATCCAGATGGTAATTTTTGTTCATGCAACTATACATATTGCATTGTAAACACCCTTGTTATCTGGAAATTTAGCTCTAGATATAATTTTCAACACTGTCAACATGATTTTGGATAAATTCAATAAAAGCATTTTACTGAAAACAAATTAGCTAATTTGTAATCATGTCTGCCAATTATCTTGAAATAAAGTTTCAATCAAGGCATATGATTGTACAATCTGCCATTAGATTGAAGTAGCTATGGAGAAATGAAATGGCACAGAGTATTTCATGCAATGAGCAGATCACCTGATAGGAGTTTTTAATTTATTGTTTAGTGGGTTCTACCTGGCTACTCTTTTGATCCCTGAATAGGCATTTAGTATTTGGGGTTTACACATTTTTAGAAGCATAAAAATTAAAAATAAAGTTATACTTGCAACAGATATTTATGATTTCAGTAGAATTCAGATGACCAGACAATTTCCTTAATGCACTACAAAACAGACAGATCACTGGGACTACTGTCAAGGCAATTTGTCAATATGGAACAAGTCTTAAAAAATAGTGCCAGATGGCCAGGTCAATATAGTTAGATCCACTGTCAAGGTAATCTGGCATAAAGGTGATTGTCCAAAAGTGACCTATCACCTGGTCACAAAGATTTTATTAGATCACCTTGATGCCAAGGTGATTGTCCAAAAGGAAACACAAAATTTGACACTTTTTAGTCAAGGTGATGTCTTTTTGCAGTTAGATATTCAATAAAATATAAAATAGACATTTCTTTAATATAGTCAATAAAGTATACAATAAGCACCATGTAAAAAAAGTTAAATAAATATACATATATATAAATCAAATGTTATAACTATCTCTCATGCACATAAGCTCTACTTTATTCAAATTTATACATTGCAGACATGCCAAACCAGGACAACCTAAATTTTTAAAATCTAACTATTCTGGAAATTTATGATATACATGCATTATCCAAATATTAATTCTTTATCATGTGTCTACATAAATATAGGTAAACATGCATAAAGAATATAGTCATAATGTATTATCCAAGTGCAATATATAAATACTACACTACAGTGATTTTAAACTGTTCAGTAGCATGCTTGTATTTTTTTAAATGGAAGCATCCAAAGGTACTCATCCTCCCAATTTCAAAACCATTAGATGTTAGTTTCATTGTTCAACAAAAAACATGTCTCTGTATTGGTTCTTTCAAACTAAACTGAAAACACATCCGAGTTACTATGAGGAATACAAAGTATCCCTAGCATGCATGCAGCAAGATGTTTATATAGATAGATAAAGACAGTCTTTTCATTCAATAGTCTGCAAAAAGGTCAAACACTATATGTAAATGAAATTGCACCAAGAGTGAAACTTCTTAGAATATGATAGATATATAATTTATTTAAATTCAGAATTTTAAAATACTGGGACATTCATTACAAAACCAGTAAAGATAAAACTGACTTCTAAACAGCAACACTTGGCAGGTCTCTTCCTCCCATCATATTTCTAATAAAAAAATATTCTATGGAATGAGTAATATGCTTGTATATTTATTTTCAATGATTTTACATTCAATAAATTTACTTTGACATCTAGATGAGCAACATTTACCAACTAACACCCCAGGTTTCACCACAAACTAAAGAAATCTATGCAACAAATCCTCAATTTCTTCATAAAGTGAACCTGCTTCTTATGAAACAGTAATGTATAATGCCATAATAATGTGACTATAAATAATCTGTTCAAAATATAAATAATTCTATCACATCCAGCTGCAGTAAATTGTTTTTCTTTCAGCTGCTTTGAAGTGATCTAAAAAACGTTTGCTGCTCATTCATTGGTAGATATCTACTACAAAGTGAAGATTCATGACATGATCCTCAGCTAATAGAAAGGAATAGAAAAGGACAAAGTATGCATCTAGCATATTTAAAGTATCAGAAGCCCATTCCTCTGTTGTATTTCCATCCATTCTTTCATTAATAGTTTCCAAATTTTTATATGTTCTACCATTTTAGAAATCATTCTATCCATTAGCCATGTTTTTTAGGTTGATATTTTTTTCATATCCAATGGTGTTTTTACTATTTTGAATATTGTATGTTCCATTTGTAATTCAGGTTATCTTATCTTCATGTTGTTCTTTAAATTTTCAATATTCCATTTCTTGCATGATTTTCTCAGCAATATTTGTCTTCATGATTATTAAGTTGTGATCAGTGTTAATGTCAGCTCCTGGATAACTGCATGATTTCTTTATGCTATTTCTATATCTTAGATGGGCTGTAATGAGCCTTGTTTTATCCTTTTAAGAATATTACCTATATTTTGAATTTTTAGAGTAATACTACAAAAAGCCAAATTGTCAAAATGTCAAGCTTTGTTTTCTCTTTTAGACAATTTCAATGGTGCCAAGGCAATTTGATTATATTGACCAGATGAAAGTTTACTTGGACAATCACCTTAGCACCATATCAACTTGACAGCCAGGTACAGGCAGTCTAACTGGCAGAGGAAAAATTTCCAGAAATGAATGAGAGTGGTTAGGAGGAACAACTATTTTAGGAAACATCATTAGTGTAACAAAGAAATGTACATATAAACAAGGGACCCCCCTATACCCATTCTCAATTATGCCATATTTTTGCTCATCTCAAAGACACCAAATTTTGTCCCCAAATTTCTGGAAATTTAGAAAGCCTGCAGGTAGGTGTCAAGGCAATCTTGCCCAAGTTACTTAGTGACTAGGAAATCTGATGCTAAGTCATTTTTAAACTTCACTGCATTGTTTTTCATATTGACAAATCACCTTGACAGTAGTCCAGGCAATGTATATTTTTTGTACTTTTTAAGAATAAGTATTTGCTTTTAATCTGAAGAATTTTAATATTTGTTTGTTGTGAACATTTAAAGTCCATTCAATAATGTTTGGTAAAAAAGAATTACTATCTATGTATAAAACAATAATTTGTGTCTCATAGGTATCCTATAATAAATTATGTATAATAAATCTTTACTGCAGAAAACTAGGAAATAATAATATCAGTCAAGCCTTCAACAGTACTAACATCATAGAAATGAATGTAATCTAACCAAAAGATGTGTAAAAATATGGCTTCAACACAAAAACAACATGTTGAGAATTTTTTCCACTTTTTTGTTTTTTCACCAACTTGACTTTTGAGGATCAAAAATTTATTAAATGAAAAATTAATTCCACTAGGCATAATAATAATTAAGGGTTCCCACATTGACAGCAAAATCAAAATCCCTACTTTTTCTGAAAATTTCCCAACTTGGTGATGTTTTATCATTATAGGTAATACAATATCATACTACCTGTTATGTATTATTGGATCTATATCACCAATAGAATAGGCATATTATGTATAGTACATACCCAAAAGCTTTAATAATCTTTATTAAAATCTAACTAATTTCATTCTAACATATCAAAAGAAATGTAATAGGTATTTATTATGTATACTGGTGAAAATATATACAAAAATGCAAAATATTTTAATAATGGAATAAATACATAACACAGGCAAATTCCTAATTTAGCATCAGAAAAAAATTAACAATTGAGCTACAAAATTAATTTACCTTTAATTCCAAAAAAAGTTATATTATTATATGAATTATACATTGTAGAACTTACTAAAAAATAAATGATTAAGTATACAATGTCAAACTTACAACAATACATGAATCCACATGTCCAAACATGTAATAATAACAAAGACAACTTATGATTTCATTTCCTTATGGCTCATATTTGTCCACCCCAAAAAACTGCCCCTAAGGATAGTGCAATGAATTTGACTTAACAATAGTACTATTAGATAAGTTGTACATTGTATAATTCATAAATAACAAAACTTTTTGGAATTAATGTTAAATTAATCTTGTAGCTTAACTTTAAAAAAATTCTGATGCTAAAAGGCTGAGTCTCTTCAGATGTATGGCCAGATATGTATGTTGATATTCTTGCTTGGATGTATATATTCAAATATTGGTTTCAATTTTTTTAACATTAAAATACTTATTCAAGAAAAACTGACAATATTTGGACATACATTTCAATATATCTAGACTTACTTCTGAATAGACACTTCCTACTAAAATAACCAAATGACATCAACAATTTAATATCTAATGTCTTACTAGAAATTTGCATATACTAATCAAAAGCATTCTCAAATGGCAGCCCAAGGGCCAACAGTCAAATGTAGTGGGGCCTGCTTGCTTTATGTAGGATGAAAAAAATGTTATTCCTGTTATATATTTCATTGAAATGGATAAATATAGAAATTACATATAGAAATTCAACAAATTCTATACATTTTGACTAGCCTTTCATACTTTAGTTGACAAGGCCTGTAATATCCAAAATAAAACTAGACCAAATATCAGTGGCATTAAAAATAAAATGCTTAGACATGTATATAACAAAATAATTATATGTGATTAAAATAGGGTGCATACAGACCAAATCATATTTGAGGGTTTTCAAAGGTATTTTTGAGACTTCTGAAGTGTTAAGTATTAACTTTATTTTATATGATTTTCAGGATTAGATGTCATTGCATATGGATCCAGACAGGTCAAAATTCATATCAAACCATACTAGACAGTGCCTTTTTAAAAGAAGATGCTTGATAAACTATACCAGGAATGATTCATATTCCATCTGTAATTGCAGGATATCTCTGTTTATATATTTCATGTGAAGTAGAAGTTTAATTTATAGTTATACATTATTAGCTGTGAATCCAATGGCAATATCAATCTTGGAGCTGCAAGATTCAATTCTCTTATCTATTCTACTATAATGTAACTTGAACAATGAATTCCTTGTATAGCAGAGGATTTCAGAAAGTGACCCATTTTTCTTCAGATGTTTTGAAGGTCACTGGCAATGAAAGGAATCAAATTCAAAGGATGATCAGTCTGATGATTGCAAAGTTCTGGCAATTTGTCTTCTGTTCTAGCTAAATGTATCACCAATGTGGATAAATGAAGAAAACAATTTATTTTTAAGTTTCCACATACTGTCTCAACTTGGGTAAAAATTCCAAATCCCTTTTTAACTACTGGTACATTCTCTTCCTTTTAAAATGATTAGAGACCTCAACAAACACTAACAGAGCAAACAAATTCATTGTCTGGCTGCTGTTTCATGAAGTGTAAATATTCTTCATAAAAGTACTAATATGCCACTGATGCAGTACATCCATGCCTGAAGGCACTAACTATGGATAATGTACAATCAACATGACCCAATGTTAACTAACACATTGGTCATGTTGATTGCACATATTAGACTTCATTCATTCATGTTTGTATGTTATATAGTGAACAAGAAAAGGACCACATCGCTATCACTACACCCATAAAAGGTTCTAAGAGTACATGCGATTGGTGAAGGAAACATTCACTAAGAACTTTAGTTTAGACATTCTAGAATGAGTCATCAAAATTTGTACAATCGGTTAAAAGAATATCCAATTAATCTGGTTGTTTAAATCTCATAAACCAAATTAAAGTAAAATTAATAAATTAGATATTATGAAAATAATACTGACATATTAGTATAAATAAATGCTTAGTAAATATTACTTTATTTATGACAACAAAATATACGAACGTGTAACGTTGGAAGTACTTGAACTACATAAAAGTGAAAGTTTTTATTGATAAAAATTGAAGCATTATAACAAAGATAGTATTCATTATAAGTTACAGTTTACTACTTATAATCCGTCACCCCTTTAATTCGTCACTCCGTTTTATTCGTCATGATTTTGATTCCCCAAATGTTTGCCATACAGTTGCAATATACTCTTATTCCTGTTAATTCGTCACCGGTTAATTCATAATTTGTCTGCTTCAGTGATACTCAAATAGGTATCGCATAGTTAAATGCTCTTGATAATTCGACAAGCATGTTCTTACCTCAACTATACGAGCGATAGAGTGACTCATTGTATGGAGGCTTGGGCACAGGTATCAGCAAGGACAATTTCAAACTGCTTCCGCCATTGTGGTTTCCAGAATTTCACTGAAAATGATGTGCCCAATGAACAACCTTCAGT
>JAUYWI010034120.1:0-18394 GCA_034780595.1 Parotoplana pacifica
TGATTTAGATGGTCTTGCTGAATTAAATGACCAGGCATCACGCACGTGTTTGTAGCTGTTATCATTTGAAAAGTATTCTGTAATTACAAAAATACGCTCTTGAGCTGTGTTTATCCAACAAGTAATGACGTAATATCATTGACTAACTAAATGACGAAAGAACAAGGTCAATACAAGGGTGGATCTAAAATACGAAAGGTACTGGGTTCGGTTATTTAATGAACTACTTTATGTGAGACTCTTGTCATCTATACTGTCTTTAAATGTCATCTTTCCTGATATCATACAACCAGAATTCTGTGGTTACTGGGGAAAATGGAAAACTATATTGATTATTATTTTTTGTCTTTATGACGTCACAGACGCAACATTTTAAACGTTGGTAGAAGGGGCATTCTCATGAGAAGTTACCAGACCCATAAAATACCAACAAAATGAAAGATGTGTTTTATGGAAATTTTTTGTTACAATCACATAATTATCCACCAAGGCGGCTTCAGATTGTTAGTTCGTTATGCGGCTCTAGTAGACAAATTTAATGTTACGCCTCTATAATCAAATTAACATTTTATAGATTCATTAACCACTGTAAAAGTAAATTAATTTGTTAATTTTGAAAAACAATATTGTACCATGATCATTTCTGAAAAACATTAATAATTGTACTTACATTTTGGATACTAAAAAGTTTACATATTAAATCCTAACACTTTACATTGTTAACTGATTTCGAAATAAATGCGTCAGTGACAGCTTACATTTGAATTTTAAAATTGCTATAATTAATTGTATCGATCATGTTTCATTTCTTTCAGAAATTATGAAATCAAAGTGACTGAAAATGTGTTTATACTTTTGGAGGAAGTAACATAATTTCCTAAATCTAAGGATAAAAACAATATGGGTTCAAAACTTGTGTTTTTTGTAGAGAAGAATTAGCGTTTAAGTCCACATATTTACAAAAGTAAGAAAGTGGAATTTAATTCTTGTCGAACTTAACTTGGCAAAAAGTAATATTTTGTAAAGATTGAACCTCTGGGTGTTTAATCATTGTAAAGGTAACTTCTACAAGAATTAAGTTCCACTTTCTTTTACAATCATATTTTAAAATGTAGATTTAAAGCATTTAAAAGCATATTTTAAAATAATTATATCAGCTGATTATTATGAACAAATCGATATGGGGTGCAAAGCTGCCCATTGACTCCAGCATCGTTCGGCAATTGTCATCGTCTGAAAATAAGAGTTTTTTTTTATTACAAACAAAGTCGTCTATATCACCTCATTTCTAAGGTTGGCGACTTGCCTAAGTCACAAGCAATGGCCATCTACCTAAACTGTACAGGATGACCGCTTGCTAACTTTCTAAACCAAAGGATGAAAGCAATGTAGGTTTACAAGTTATTTTTTGTAGACAAATTAAACTGTTGACAAGGTCACCTGTCCCCATTTATTATTACTCTTAAACACATTAATTGGCCAGGACCTGCTTTGACGGCGTGAGTACCTTTTAACAAAAAAACAGGCTTCCAAAACTTTTTTGTCAATATCTTCTTCTTTTTTCTTCTTATGAAAAATTGGCAAACTTTCTTCACTTCTATTCTATGCTTTGATATGAAATATACGAACATTTTATATTATTCAGGCAATGATTATGCCTAGCTGATGAGGCCCAACAAGGCCCAAACAGCTGTCCTTGGCTATCATTTGTGAGTAATATAGATAAGTAATATATTTTTATCAATAATTTTAAGGCAAATTGCACCTCTACAAAAATGTCTCAAACAGACGCGATTTAACTAAATTAATAAAAAGAACAAAAGTAAAAAAAAGTATGTTAGCTCAAACCCTAAAATAAATTATATCCTTTTGGGTGTTAGTTCTCACTTTATAAATGTTTTTGCGTTTTTAAATAAATGATATTTTTAAATCTTAGAACTAACAAAGTCAAACTTTTATTGAAAATGCTATTTGTGGAAATAGCTTGTAGATGTCGAATGTCCTTATTTTTGCATCTTGTGTACTCAAAATATGAATTTATAGCTTTAATTTCAGACGTTTATTAACTTTGTTAACGCTATTTTTTAAAATATCATTTATCTCAAAATGTTATATCATTGATATAGTTTGAGCTAATATCCAAATTGATTTCACGTATTTTAGGGTTTGAGTTAACATATTTTGAACTTTTAGCATTTAATTTCCAATCTTTTTGTAATAAACTCAAGATAAACTTGTGGTTGCTTTCCAAAAGTAATGAAATCAAATTCTTTTTAAAATTGATAGTTCTATAAGAATTTCTTGTTGCTATGCCATATGGTGTCCCTAGCAAAAGTTGCTAAATGGAAAATTGACCACAAAAAGTTAATATATGTTAACTATGGTATTATGTTGTCTAATACCCATAAAAGCATTGTTATATATGGGATGTATATGTTAAAATCATTGTTGCTATGCAATATTGGCGTCCCTAGCAGCAGTTTCTAAGAAAAACGTTTAAAATAATTTAAAGTTTATATGTGGTAAAAATGGTCAAATACCCATATGTTTGTAAATATAGCTTTTTGCTATGCCATATTGGTGTCCCTAGCAACAATTGCTAAGTAGAAAATTGATTTGCAAAAGTTCATTTATGGTAACTAAGGTTTCATGTTGTCTAATACCCATAATAGCATTGTTATATATATGGGATGTATATGTTAAAATTCATTGATCTTTAAGTCCCCGGCAACAGTTTCTAGGAGAAAAGTTTCTATATGGTTACTAAAGTTTTACCTGTTTAAATATCCATATTTATGTAAAAATAGGTTGCTACTAAGAAATATTGATGTCCCGGCAACAGTTGCTAGTTGGAAAATTGATTAAAGGAACGTTCATATATAGTAAGTAAGGTGTCATGTTGTCAAATACCCATAAAACATTGTTATGTGGGATAAATTTATAAAAGTTCCTTATTGCCATGTGCTAATAACGCCCCTAGCAACTGCACAAAAAATCTGATAACGGATTTTTATTCCTCATTCCAAAGTTAGTCTAGGTACAGTCAACTTTGCTTGAGTAGTATTTCTGGGACCATTGACTTTTGTACGAGTTAAACAAAATCGGGGTTAGGTGATTTTCACTTACCAAACGTATTAGAAATGCATACATATGTATATCTATTGAAATGAGTTTGATACATATACATACATAGATTGTTATCTATATGCAATAAAGATTGTAGGTAACACAAAAAATCAGCATTACTTTAAAAAATTCATGGACTTTCTTTTGCTGGCACAATGTGGTTTTGGATTTGAAGATGTTGGTACATAATATTGGTGTACTGACAGCATTCACGTATGTATGTACATATATTAAAATAGAAACAAATTATTCGTTTAGTGTGTGTTTAATATTATGTTTAATTTGACTTCAAAATTAGTTTAGCCACCAATGAGTATGACAGTGTCACAATGTTAAATTCTAGGTTTAATATAGGTGAGAGCAAAATTATTGATTGAAACCCACACAATCACTTAACAGGAGCAATAGAAGGTGAGCTTCTATGTAGAACATTAGTCTATGGAGTTATGCCATCAAAGTGATACTGGGAGTGATAATGCTAAGAGCTAGAAGTAGAATAATGCCCGAGATTGGGAACGAACAATGTAGTGAGGATGCAGGCACGCGAAATGCAATTTTCATGCTACGAACAATATTAGAAAGAGCAATAGAAATGCAAAAAGACCTGCATCTATGCTTCATTGGCTACACAAAAGCTTTTAATAAAGTAAAACTCGAACAATTCCAGAATTTGTTAGATTCTTTTGATCTTTTCGGAAAAGACTTCCTACCAATTCGAAATCTTTACAGGAACAGACAGCATGTTCCGTATTGGAACTGAAAAAAGCAAATTTACTAAAATTCAGAGATGAATCCGACAAAGATGCGTTTTCTCCCCGGATCTGTTTAACATCTACGGCGAAATAACCCTAAGGGAACAACTTGCGCTATGCAGACAACACTGTTCTCATAGAACAGTTCTAAGAAAAACTACAGTCTCCATGAAAAAGTAGTGGAAAAAAGTAAGAAAAAGGTCTTACTATTAATTGCAAAAAGACAGAAGCTATGGTAATAATAAACCAGGCCAAACATGTCAATTGAACATTGTGAGGTTAACATCACGCAAGTAACATTTTTTAGTCTCATCACCGACGATGACAAATGCGCCTCCGAGATAAAGAGAAGAATCGGCATGTCAAAGCAAAGCATTTCATAAGTTGAAGAAGGTTTTGAGAGATAGAAGATGTCAATAGGTACAAGAAAAAGAATACTTCGCTGCTTTTTAACTCGATCTTAACTTATGGTAGCAAACCCAGGTCAATATAATCTCAAATGGAAAGCCTGCTTGAAGCTGCAGAAATGTGGTTCCCCAGGAACCTGATTAAGACAGTCAGAAAAAGGCAGCTTGAATTCTTGGGACATGTCATGAGAAAAGAAGCATTCGAAGAAAACACTACAACAGGCAAGATGCAATGGCAAAAAGGAGAGGGATACTCGATTAACATATCTGGGCAATTTAAGTAAATGGATACAGATTGAATTCTTGGGACATGTCATGAGAAAAGAAGCATTCGAAGAAAACATTACAACAGGCAAGATGCAATGGCAAAAAAGGAGAGGGATACTCGATTAACATATCTGGGCAATTTAAGTAAATGGATACAAGCGCAGATGCCAGAGGAACAGAGAGATAGCCACACAGTCCAGAAGATGCTGAAAACCTGTAAAGATATAGATTTGTGGAAGTCGATGGTTGCCTACGTCCTAAAGGGTCATGGTACTTAGATAGATAGATAGAATGGTCGTATAGATGTAGGCTGCACATGATACATAGGTATAGATACTATGGTCTAAAAGCGGGGACTGAAATAAAAAATCGACTGTACCGAATTACGATAAAATCGGTTAATGTTTGACCGATGAAGAAGAAAGAGGAGATGGAGAAAAAAGACAAAATAAGAAAAAAACACTCTTTAAACAATGTATCTCCTAAAGTACCTACTTGACCGATTTTGATAAAATTTGGAAAACTTACTTACCAGCAAATGCCATAAATCGAAAGTAACGAAACTATTCCACCTTTTAATGAGAAGGATTCAAAATGGCCCATTTTCAATGATCGTATTAGCGCATTAGGCAAGTTTGAGGTAGGGAGCTAACAGCTAAATTGCCACGCTCATTTCCTATGGCTTCGAGTTTTCAAAAGTTACATAGATTTATAGCAATATTTAAAACTACAACCCAAATTAACTGTAAAAATACTTTAAATGGGTGAGATAATTTTAGTCAATAAATTAATTTTTTCATGCAAATATTATTTATCATGATGATTAGCCTAAAAATGTTTTTATGGCTATAGTTTTGTTAAATATAGGCTACTTCAAAATCATGAACTTTCATACAAAAGTACAACATAATTTATTAATACATTCATTAACTTGTCGCGTGCTAACTTACAATTAGGATTATAAATTGGGTAATATGATTAAAATTCTGTAACTTAATTTTATATCATGTGAATAGTAATTTAGTTTTTACTTTAAAACCAAGATTGGATTTGGTGAAGTAAAACGTTGACCTAAAAGCATTGAACCATGTGTTGAAAAATTGGGTAGGCAGCCAACAAACGCAGTACAAAGTGGTCACAATGATCACCAATTGAGTCACCTTGGCCCTCACACGCCGGATTTTTTCCTCGCGGGCACTGCTTCTCTGTGTCGCGTTCTCCTGTAATATACATATAACAATTAATAATTTTAAAATGTTACATATCATAATGATGTAGAACTATTACTTTCGTTTATTTTTAATTTATGATTTTCCATTTTAATAAATTGCTTTTCAAAATTAATAAGATAAAAGCCAACAGTTTGTTAAAAAGACGGATATAATCACATCATCCTATTTTATCTTTAATATTTGGTTTGGTTTGTAAATTAGAAAATATACAGAAAAATCCACCAACAAATTCATTTCGTTTTGAAAAATTAGCTAAGGTAACAATATCAATCAAATTCTAATATGGATGTAAAAATGACATTTAGAGAAATGGAATAAACATGTACATAGATAGACGCTTGCTTAGTAGGCTACCAAAATAAATGCATCTACTGAACGCTTTAACTGATTTTAAATAAATATTTTACAATGATATAAACAGAATATCGCTATGGGATTATTTTTCAAATGCACGCATGAGAGCTATTCAAAGAATATTCCTAATTTGACTAGGAAATGTAATGAGATTAAATACAACACGATTGCAGCCATTGAATAACATATTTATCTACATGCAAATATCCACATGTAGGTAGCATTTTATTTTTTGATATTGTTATATTATAAAGGATTCTCACAAAATGTACCGTTTCTATTTCATTAAAATTATTTATTAATGAAATAAACAAAAACGATTTAAAAAAAATTATAACCAAATAAAGGGCGTTCCGAAAAAACTGCTTTTTTTAACTGGTAAACATATTTATGTAAAATAAATTGTTTATTTATTATTTATAAGTAACACAGAATAACTTAAGGATAATCACTTCCGTGATCAATCACAACCTGACAATAATTCGTGAACTCTTGGAACTGCTTGTTCATTTTGTAGTCGGACAGACTGTTGAGAAACTTTGTGATATGAGCACGTATTTCATTAACATTTTGAAACTCCACATTGCGTCTGTTGCCTTCAAGATTTCTGAAGATAACTTGTCGGGGAGATTGAAATATGGGGAGTATGGACATTGTACCACTTTTTCCATCACATGTTCTTCCAAGAAATCACGAACCACATTGGCAACGTGTGATCTTGCATTTGCCATGCATCCATAGTAGACGTTCTGCCGGAATATGGTGTTGGTTTGGCAGATAGTGTAGACAATTTCTCATGAAATGAATGTATCTTTGTGCGCAGACGGTTCCCTAATTTCAAAATAGGATGTACATCACTATTGTACTTGAAACTGCGACATACAATTATTTTAAAGATGGTTACAATGCAGTGTTGTAGCCATTTCAGAGAGCAATTTTGTTGTTGCTCAAGTTCATTATTGTATCGCGATAATAGTAGGGTTGGTGATGTGCATGTTCGTGCTCCATTTTCTTGGCAGAAAGGGTATTGCATTCCAATGCATAATTAAAAAGTGAGATTCTTGGTTAAGACTCTGATTGAAAGTAAAAGGTCTTGGTTAGTCGGTTCCACGAGACCCTACCCATAGCAACCCGGTATCCGACTGGTTAGTGACAGGGTATAGGAGCTAACATTTAATGACCATAGCCTCTGATAGCTAAATATCCTAATTCTGAATTTGGTATTCGTAAAGAAGTATGTAATTGATTGGATATAAAAATCTGAATAAAATTGTTATCATGGATTACAAAACCATTTTGCCTATAATTAGGTACAAATACTCACAAACAAGAAAACATAAAAAAGGATCAAAAATGAATTCAAACAAATCCCTGCCTAAATTTCTTCAAAACAAGTTATTAGTTTTGTTTATTACGTTTTATTGTAATATCAATCTAACTAGGAAGACAACTATTCGGAATTTACATTACTAATTCTCTTATTATCTACAATTTTTTTAATATGTTGCTTCATATAAAGGGTATGAGTTACATAAGTCATTCAAAAAACAGCATGGTGAAACTAAACGCTATTTTATTTTAAAAATTTTCATTTTGGACCTCATTTCAGATATTCTAAACTATTATTTTAGAAAGAGTGAAACCAACATTGATAATAACAACAAATGGATAGGTAGCTACATATGTTGTTGCAACAAAAAGCGAAAATGTTGTCATTGTGTTCCTATTTGAATCAATATTGGCATCCTGTCAGCTAAAGATCATGTTTTGTTTTTTGGCGCTTGGGATTGTTGTACAACTGCATTTTGCCAACTGTCATCTCTTCATGTTTTAAGAAGGGGAAAGTATTGTATTTGATGAGTGTATTCTACTATTCTAAATGTACAACATTTTCAAAAATTATATTTCATAAATTTTATTTTATAAATTATGTTTTATAAATTATGTTTTATAAATTATGTTTTATAAATTATGTTTTATAAATTGTGTTTTATAAACTGCGATAAAACAGAGTGTGTTCGGTTGCAGAGTATAAAAATTTCATGGTAATATATTAAAGATAAAATTTTGCAAGCATATAATAAATAGAGCATTGTTTTCTGTTGAGTAACTTTTTAAAAAACGTTTCGTATATGTTTATTCAAAAACCATACTATAATATATTATAAGGTATTTTTTAAAACCTGTTAAAGGAGGGGGTTTGTTTAAAAAAAAAATTATTGTTATAAGTTTCTTTATCAAACCCCTTCCTTTAAAGTTTTTTTAAACTACCTAAACTAGCAGCAACACTACCTAAGCTACAGTTGATTTAGCTAAACATCACTGGCTCGAAACTAACTGCGAATAAAACCTAATGGGTTGAGATCCATTTATTTTTGAAAATAGAGTTAAGGTGCCTACTGAAAGCAATAACTAATTTATAACATGCTATCAAAGTTTTCTATTTATTTTTGTAACTAATTTTAAATTTGTTCATTGTGTTCTATACGGATTGATAAATTAATTTTATAAAACTGTTTGGCATCATTAACATCCATCTTATGGTTTTCTAACGTCATAACTGAATTTAATAACAATGCCAATTATTCCATTTCAAAAATTAACTATTGTCAGAGCAAAACGTTCAATGTAAAATATAATCATTGTTTTCAAAATGTTTTAAGAACGCCTAAACCATATAAAAATTGTTGTTTTTCTAATTGCAAAAAGCCAATAAAGGGTAAATAGTTATACAAATCGATATGGGACAAGTCAACAATATTGATTTGAAACTCTAACCGAAATAACAACATTGATATAAGAAAGCAAAATATTTTTATTTCCTTCACACAATTACAATTGTTTGATTAAATAATTAATAAATAAAATTTGTGTTTTACTGTTCTGTTTATTTTGTCTTGTGGAACACCTTACACTATCTAATCTGTTACAAAAGGCATAAAAATGGATGGTATAAGTGAGGAATTGAATTGTGTGATTAAATGTCAATATTTTTTTAATTTACTACATATTAACTAAATACAAGAGGCCATAATTTTTACAATTAATATCATATTATTCAACTGATATTTCAGTATATTGTTAGCAGTAGAATTAGAAATGTCATTTCCTATTTTTAAAATATCGGCCTAGAAAAATACGTGTAAAAATGACTTGGATAATAATACTTCAAACATATTGGTCAACAATTCCTTCAAAACTTCAATAGCTTTAATACTACTTACTATATACTTCTGAAATCTTACAATGAATTTGAGTAATCTAATAAATTCAGATTTTTATTTATCAACAGTGCGGTGTTGGAAATAATTGGATTAAGGAGAAACTGTAGGCGGTATTCTCCTTAGAGACTTCCTAGTTGCATCCTTTTTAGACGAATACTTTCTATCGCTTATCCGAAAAAAATTTGACATTTGATAAGTGTAATAAAATAAATTGTTTATTAAAATAATGGACCTTTTGTAAAATTGAATTTTTTGGAAGGTGACGCAGTTGCACAGTAATTTGACACAAACTCACTATTGGATTCTATGTGCCGCACCATTTAATATTTTTTGTATTGGTATATTTTATACATTCTTTGTATTTTAGATTTTGAATGATAAATCTATGAGTTTTTTCCGCTTGGACGTACAACAAGATGTGTACTTGATGCCTAATAGCTTCTTTAAATAATGCTTAAAGACCAAAAAGGTCAAAAAGTGCGTTAGCTCAAACCCTGAAATAAGTAAAATTATTTTTGGGTGGTAGCTCTCACCTTGCGTTTTTAGATAAATAGTATAATAGAGCTGACAAAGTCAATTGTTTTTAAAATGCAGCCGCACAAGACGATTTTACTCTCATCCAAAAATTAGACTATGTAGGTGCCAAATTTAATTAAAATCAGTTAATGTTAAGACTATGATATCGGTGCTGAAGAAGGAGAAGAAGTTAGAGAAAAAGAAACAAAATAAAAAAAGACAGAATTTGAGATACTGTATCTCCTAAACTATTTGATGAAATTTGGCATACTTACTTATCATCAGAGCCTGAACAAATGGCATAAATCCGAAGGCAAGAAAGTATTTCACCTTTTAATAAGAAAGGGGTTAAAAACGGCCCATCTTCAGTAAGACTGAGCTAGGGAGCTAATAACAACCAAATTGACATTGGCTTAGATATCTTCTCATTTCTTTATTTTAATCTAATTAATTTTGTGATGTTCGTGCAATCAAGGGATCGACTTGACAGATATCATTTTTCTTTATTTGTTTGATTTCACATAAGATTTGTATCTACATAATTTCAAAGGAATATAGAAATTTCCATTTATAACTTTCTTTTATATTTTAGTTACAAATTCCTATAGCCACTTTTTTAAAGAAGTAAAAGTTATACAAAAAGTTTGCATGCGTACATATAGGACGTTAATTCTGTTAGTTTTCAAATCAGGTTTTGAAATTTGGGTAGAGAGAATATTTCACTTATTTCATGATGATAATAAAAATGAAATGATTACATTTGCTTGTAAATCAAATGAACATGCAAAATGAAGTTTTATCTGTTTTAAGAATTATTTTAATTTATGAAAAAATCTCGAATACGACGGATATTACATAAAAAGAATTTTAAGATAAAAAAGAAAGTCAAAATATTATGGAATATATATTTTGTTTGCTGTTGGATTTAAGCATTTTGGCACTGCATCTTTCATAGAAAAATATTTTGCAATCAACTGTTCGAAAAGCCAAAAAGAGTTCCAAATTGATATCACGAGCTATGTCCATAAGATTTTTGGCATGTGGACCTAAGTAAAGAAGACAAAATAAGTCCTATTGACCCTATTATTTAAGACGCTATTATTAAACAGTTTGTTGAGAAAGTGGGAGACACAAGAATAGAAAAATTTGGATGGTTAGTAATTTAACTTGAAGAGATAAAGAAGCTTGGAGAGTTCAGAATTGGAATTAAACCAATTAGAGGAGATAATAAAAGCTCTATTAATTAAGAAAAAGGACAAGGAGAGTTAAAATTCAAAAGAAGGTCAGAGTTAAAAGATTCTCTATAAACACTGGTATTAATTTTGTTATATTTTCTCGAAATTTTGATACCTAAAAAAGCAATGGGTAAATTTAATACTATTGTGCTGATTGTTCATGATATTAACGAATCTATTAATATTGAAATATGGAGGAATAATAAGAAAAGTGTCATCTACATATCTTCTGTAGAAGAGAGGCTTATCTATAGCAGATTCTAGCCACGAGGATTTATTAACGACAAGAAAAAGCTTAGCTAAGGTAAGACCTAAGGGAGATCCCATGGCTTCACCATCAGTTGGTCTATATAATTTATAATTAAATAGAAATTCTCCTGAAGTGGCAAATTTTAATAATTTAACAATGTTTTTTTTCTCAAAGCTAGGGGCATGAATGCTGTTATAAACTAAAGAAGATGCGAGTTCAATAGTTTCTTCTAAAGGGATGTTGCGAATAAACTAGTGACATCCAAGCTAAAGAAATTGTTATTGTTGGAGATTTGAAAATTTTGAAAGATCACTTTAAAATTTCCCAGAATTTTGGGGATACAAGGATTTGAGCTAGTTATACTGGGAGGTATTAACCAT
Organism: Parotoplana pacifica; assembly: GCA_034780595.1. Taxonomy (NCBI): domain Eukaryota; kingdom Metazoa; phylum Platyhelminthes; order Proseriata; family Otoplanidae; genus Parotoplana; species Parotoplana pacifica. The sequence continues at coordinate 11,744 of JAUYWI010034120.1, forward strand.
ACTAACAACAGTTCTAAGAGGACAACCAGTTATGAGCCTACTGGATGGATGTTTGAGACAATATCTGTAGAGACATGAGGTTTAATGTATTAAGAGAATTGTCAGTCTTTAGAATAGCTTTTGGAATACTATTAGTAGTGATGATCTCAAATTTTGAAGAATCAGAAACAATACTATTAAGTTTATCAAAATAATCACATTTGTTTAAAATAACTACACCAATATCTTTGTCAGGTTTAGAAATAATGCTGTCTTGTTTCCTCTAGGAATTAAGAGTTCCAAATTGATATCACGAGCTATGTCCATAAGATTTTTGGCTAAAGATTTGGCATGACGACGTACGTAAGGAAGACAAAACTAAGTCCTATTGACCCTAATATTTAAAGAGCTTTTATTGGAAAACATTTTGTTGAGAAAGTGAGAGACACAAGAATAGAAAAATTTAGATGGGTAGTAGCTTGGAAAGTTCAGAATTGAAATTAAATCAATTATTATCTCCTCTAATTAGTTTAATTTCAATTCTCAACTCTCCAAACTTCTTTATCTCTTCAAGTTAAATTTCTACCCATCTAAACTGTTCTATTTGTGTGTCTCCAACTTTCTCAACCATTCTTTTCCAATATTAGCTTCTTAAATAATAGGGTCGATAGGACTTATTTTTGTCTTCTTTACATACTTTTGTTTTCCTTACTTAGGTCCTTATGCCAAAACTTTAGCCAAAAATCTTTATAATTTAATCAATTTGGAACTCTTTGTGGCTTTTCGAACGGTTAAGAATTCAACATATTTTTCTATGAAAGATGCAGTGCCAAAATGCTCAAATCCAAAGTGGTTTACAAATTTAACTGTTGCGTTGATCCTTAACTGACTTACATTGGCAGGTCAAAACGCCACCTCTGCACAGTGGATTTGTGAGCATAAAAAACAAGCTGTCCTATTTCCATCCATCTATTGGACTGTGAGAATTGCACCAACAACTTTCATGAGTGTATCTCAAATATGGATTCTGCTACAACGGAGTTTGAATTGTCAATCAAAGAGGCTGTCCTTATAAAACATTTTTCTCCCAAATTAAATACTATGGTACTCAACAATGGTTCCACCTTCAGTCTAAAAGTATCTTAATCAGGTCTTTTTTTTCTAATATATAAGTATTTATTAGGACTTTGTGTTTTTCTATTAACTTATTTACTGTTACTAGACGTTTTGTTTATATTAACTTATTTACTGTTCTAGCGATTTTTTCTGTCTTGAAAATGTAAAATGTATTTTACGAATCAATTGTCGGCAAACAATATATACATATGCTTGTTCCATAAAGTTTTGACCTTCCTTCTATCTTGAAAAAAATTTTTAATTTAAAAATGGAAATCTATCAAAAAAGGTTGAGAACTAGAAAATTATGATAGTTTTGGTTAATTAATAATGCAAAAAATCTAAGATTGCATTAAGACATTTTGGATAGCAGAAATGAATGAGTAAAATAACAGAAAGTATTTCCGAAACACATCCCCTTCAATAAAATCATGGATTTTAGATAAGCATTTTATTCGAGAAGAAATGTTTGCATATAGACGTTTGTTTGAGGCTGTGTTTAAGCAAGAATTTTGTATCATTTCGAGTCTATACCTAATGAAAAATACTAACAAACGGTGCAACGACAATAGGTAGAGAAAAAGGAAAGAAAAAGTGAAACAATGAAATGTAAAGAAAAGAAAAAATAATCCTACTTTAAAAGGTTCCTATTGATATCATAAAGTCTAATCAGAAGGAGTGACATGTTTAATTTGGAAAAGTGGTATTACTTTAAAGCCTTGGCCATATTAATCAAAATGCTCACTACAATAAACAATAGGTGCTATGGGCGATTTCAAAAGTTTAGAATAGACTAGCTCTGGTCGTTTTAGGTTTAAATTTAATTTCAAAACCAAACATAAATGAAGAAACCTTTTAAAAATGTTGTAATTGACAAAAGCTTTAGATTAATACCATTTTTTTCAAAATTAGCTTTGTAATCAGATATAAACCTTAAAACCATTAGAGGTTTTTATCTTAAAACCAACTTTGAAATCACGTTAGGTTTATGTTAGATTAGATGCATGTTGTATTTTGGAGCTATAGGTTTTTAGAGTCGTCCAGATGACTGTTCATCAGACTGAAATGCAAAATTTGAAACACTTTTGCTTAATTTATAAGGGTAATTTTAAATTTATTGTATAATTAAAAATCTTAGAAAAATTTAATTTCCATTTTCTTTAAAGTTTTTGCTTATATATTCTGTTAAACTGAAAATCGGTTTCATCTCCAAATTAGTCTAACTTAATCAAATAATTTAATTTTAGTCTAATCTACATAATATAGGTACAAAAAGTTATAAATTTTATCTAATCTGCAGTAATATCTATTAATCTATAGATTACAGGTCCAAAATAATATAAGCTTATACCTCTCTTCTCAGTTTGGCAACAATCAGCGTATTCATTGTGATAATCGCTGTGAAGGGGAACAAGTAAGTTGTCACTGTCGTGAAGAGCTGATAAAGACTTCGATACATGTCGGAAGGGAACTCGTCCACACAAAGCAAAGTTTTGTCGGTGTTGGGTCGAGAGGTCAGATTCTGGACCATGTCTGGTTGGTTATTAATTATGACAAGAGACCGGGGCTTCAATGTCATCATGACCAACACGGGTATAGAGCAGACCAAACCAACTTTAAATGAGAAACAACATGTCAAATAAATATAAAGACTAAGTATGTAGGTACAAGTAATATATAATTTAAAAAGTATCTAATGTTGTTCAATTTATTCAGCACATCTATATACCATAGGTATTATGACGAACGTTTATCTTATTTTGGTAATTCATTAATTTGTATGATGATGAATGATGAAGTGTGAAACAGAATTTACACATTTTCGTTTTATCCTAGATTAGTCTTCGAGCTAAATATTTCCTATTCTTAAAGTAAGCTTATATAACAAGGTGGTGATAATTATTTTAAATAGTTTCTTAATTATATGTACTACCGAATTGTTTGCTTTTGTGTGTGCAATATGTGCATCATTGTTATAAGCTCAGTGTATTTATCTTTATAGCTCTAGGAAAGAATACATCAAATTAAATTAAATTTTCTCAATAATATATAAAAGTCGATCTAAATCAATTTTAATAGCTGCTAGTCCAAAACCTTAATTAAATCTGAAAACCTTAATAAGCTATTTTATAGAAATAGTTTTAATTCCATTAAGTTATGATTTATTGTCGACATTTTATATACACCCACATACCCTTCGAAGGATATAATTATATAGATATACATATTGTATGCGTTGTGTTATATTCTTTGACATAATCTTCGAGCAATTTTACAATATCAAAATAACATAATTGCGAAAGTAGGTACTTTTTGTCCAGATTTTCCCAATTTGTTAGAAGCTTCAAATTATAAAACAAAGAGTTTACATAATTTTGACACCTAATCAATAATTTGAAATGGTTTACAGATTCAATCTAAAAACTGACATCATTTTTAGAAAAAAATCTTAATAAATATTGACATTAAATTAGGTACCTATTTAATATTTACATCATATAATGATCAATTTTTATTTGTTTTCGTTTTATTCTAAGCAAAAAAAGATTTTCCCACAATCCAATTATCTCAAAAAGATATTTTACAGAATTCTAATATTAATTAGTTATTACATACTTCAAATTTGATATTTCACTTTATTGAATAAAAGAAAATCATCAATAAAAGATACGTACAGAAAAATTTATAGTAATCATGTCAAGGTTATGTGAATTATGGGGGTCTAAATTTGAACCGAGTATTTGAACCTCGTACCTGTTCATTTGGAACATTCATAAATTGAAATATCTATGAATTGAAAAGATCTGTTAAGGTGTTATTAAAGAAAGGTTTTAAAAACAATAATAAACTCACTAATCCAAGCACATACGCATCCCATTTTCGCTTCAAATAAGTTCATTTTTCTGTTTTCCCATGGATGGACCACGGCCATAAAGCGGCTGGCTGTCAGTCCAAGAAGCATCATCGATGAGGAATAAAGTGAAGCCTGAAAGTAGAAACAACAATTAACTTTAAAATTTGATACAGCTGTTCTACAACGTCAATGAAGGCATTAAAATAGCTGGCGAGTTAATACAAGAATTACAATCAAGGGACACTAGCACACAACTCATAAATAAACTCAACGATAAAGCTAAAAAATAAGGTTCAATGTAAAGAATACAAAGGTAAATGAATATATCAAGAATGGGAAACGACCCAGTCAACATTACTCTGAATGGCCAACAAGTAGAACAAATTAAGAAATTCAAATATTTAGGAGTAATAATTTCATCAGACGGAAGATGTCAAGAAGAAATTCGATCGAGAATAGCAATGCCAAAGACAGCATTTACAAAAAAAGAGAACTTCTAACCAAGAGTCTGAAAGTAGAAACAAATAAGAAACTAGTAAAGACACTGATCTGAAGGATACTTCTGAGAGCTGGACACTACATAAAAGCATTAAGAAGAAAATCTAAGCATTTGAAATGCAGAAAATCTCATGGCAAGAGAAGAAGACAAACGAAAAAGTCTAAGCGGATACCAATGAAAGAAGCAACTTACTAAATACAATTACCAAGCGTAAGAAAAATTGGATAGGTCACATATTGAGAAGAGATAACCTATTGAAGACAATTATTGAGGGCAAACTTACTAGGAAAAGGAAACCAAGGCAAAACAAGGAAAAACATGTTAAAATGCACGTAAGTGGAAGGCATAGACACGGACCTGCCACATGGCAGAGAGCAATCGATGTAGATATATAGATAATCTATACGAGATATTTGTGTACAAACATACCAATTTATCAATTGAGGTACAAAATAAAATATTTTATTACAATAAATAAAATAAGATGCTTTTAAACACAGTCCGATATTACACCTTATATCTTGCTACAACCAGTCCACTACCATACCATATATGTATTTAGTTATTACCACATTATTGCTACCATCAGTCCTCTACTATACCATATACCTTGATATTACCAGTCCTCTACTATATCATATACCTTGCTATTACCAGTCCTCTACTATATCATATACCTTGCTATTACCAGTCCTCTACTATACCATATACCTTGCTATTACCAGTCCTCTACTATACCATATACCTTACTATTACCAGTCCTCTACTATATCATATACCTTACTATTACCAGTCCTCTACTATATCATATACCTTGCTACTACTAGGTTGTCGTATACTTTTTTATAATAATTGATTTGGTTTTGATTGACATATCTTGCTATCAATGGATATAGTTTGGGTATAAGGTACCTCTACGTTTTTCTAAGCAAAGATATCTACCTATCTGAAAAGATGAGTTCGTGTAAAAGGCAACAGGAGAAACTTGATATAATTCTCAAAAACTGTTTGGTTTGGTCGACTATATTATACATAGATGGGTTCGGCCAAACATCTTATGCTAAACGTAATATGTAACTATTTTTTAATAATTTTTCAAGCCCGGCTTTAAAAGAACCATTTATATTAAATATCAATGAAAGAAGTACTTCAATAAGATATAATAATAATATGTACATCCAAGCTGAAAACCATCATCATATAAATGAGGTTACTGAAATCTGCATCTATTATTTGGAACAGTATTGATCAATGCTCAAAAAAATAAAGAACAGGGATATTTTTAAACATAACATACGCAAATATGAATTTTGTCTCAAATATTAATTTAAATTAGTAGCTTATTGAACCTAAACAGAATTCTTTTTGGTTGGACACATTACCTTTGCTTTTTGTCATTTAGATAATTGCCTTTCATTCTTACCTAACAATACACATAACTCCAACTACTTATTAACGGCTTTCCAATTACAAATCGTTCCATACAAACTCCATTATGTAATTGTACATACTTTGTACTAATGATGTTCATTATGTAGAGTTTTTTAATATTTCTACTACATATTCATCCCTTGTGAAATGTTTAATGTTGTACATATGTAGTTGTAATTGTAATGTAATTTACTTATTCCAAAAATTAGGATCTAGCCTAGATCAGCTATGCTGCCTACTATGTCCTTGGTTATTACTTTTATTTTTATATATACCTAAATAAAATTTTACTATTTATAATTACTAACCACCAAACAAAATATGAAATTTATATAATATCTAAATGCATTTGAATAATTTGGTAGGTAGATATATTAATGAGCAGGTGTTATGTGTTGAAAGTGATTAAAATCAAGAAACAGGATACTTCACAGTAAACATAGAGTGATCAGCTTTTAATTAAAAAATTACACCTTTCTTTCTATATTGCTAATTGATTATTAACTTCGTACATATTGAAAATTTGTTATCAAATGGCAACACTACAATATTGAAGTGTTTTTAAATCCAAGTCCAGGATAAACTACTTAACCCTTATTCGGGCTAAGATTATTAGGTAAACATTTTTTTATTTCAATTGATGACTTAAAATATAATACGTTCTAAAAAAATATTTTTTGCTTAAAAATATTTAGGTATATACGAGGGGGAGTCAATAAGTAAGCGGACTCGATATGATATAAGTATGCCATAGAGAATATCAATGTATTTT
>JAUYWI010034231.1:0-18394 GCA_034780595.1 Parotoplana pacifica
TATAATAGTTGGTTATTAAAATAAAAATTCATAAAAACGTAAAAAAAACGAACTTTTTTTGTATATGCCCTATAATTGTATGACTGATATTGATATCTTTTTCTAAGAATTGAAAAAAGTTTTTTAATGTATGAATTGTCAAATGGATGATCTAAACACAATGGATTAGCTTGTATTTTGATGTAGGTACCAAAATCATCTACTGTAATAAATGAATAATAACAACTAACTAAATTACAAGGAACATTTAAAGATAAAGCATTACGATATCCAAAGCAAATGAAATACATAGGTGCATACATGATAACCACAAAGAATTAATCAACCGTAACAAAAAAGGAAACAGACATACCAAAACTTATAGAAACATGCGACAAACAGACAAAGAAGGTATAGGACCCCAAGAAAAAAAATTACGGCCCTGGGAAACCTGATGACTAATCCTGAGTATAAGTTCGTGAAACAATTCGATATTTAAAGCCGCTCTTTATACAACAACCTTCACTAACTTAATCATGGCATGCATCCTACTCCACATATTTTACTACATTACTTTACCATAATACTCAATAATTACTACTCCTCATAGGTATTCTCCATATAGTTATTTTACTTAATTCTTATCATTTTTCAGCTTGGGTGTAGAACAAGATACACATGATTACATAGTTTTGATTTGAAAACTTGTTGTTTCAATTTCGAAGCCATGTTTTTACACTACTTTTAGTTGGATTATTTTCAATTTTTTGATGTTATAGTAGGTACTGTCGAAATCTTTTTTAAATATTATTTTAATTTATTCAACTTATTCCTCTAAGTAAACAATAAGTCTTCAAGACTGGATCTTCGTCTACAGCTAGCACTCCCCATTACTAAGCAGTATCCCTTTCAACAGCTTTTCAACATTTTGAAAGGATTAATCCATTGAAGTACTCTCTGTTACTACAATACTTACTTTAATTTGCCGTATTTCACTGGCTTACCTTTCAATTTATATTATAATTATTAAAATGAGTTTTAAAGGTAAATTTAAATTGTAGTGTTCACATCATTAGATTATATGCTTCACTTCATAATTATTTGTAACATTGCAATATAATTGACTATAAACTTTATCAATTTAAAACAAATGGCTAGACTAATTAAGATCATAAACGATCAACTCTCTAATTATCATCCCGAAAACAATTAGTTCTGACTTTATAGGAATCTTTTAGATAAATTGTAATTAACGCCTTTAGTTGCGCCACACCATACAGTGCACCATACAGTGTCATCATTGCAGAACAGGTACTACAATAGATCACTATGAAGCGTAAAAGTTTCTGAACTAAGTTGTAGGTCACTTAAAGTAACAAACTAATTTTTAAACTGCTGAGATTAAACAAACTCATTACAGTAGTTACAGTTTTATTGTCAGAATTTGACAGCCCTACAATTCAATAATACAACTTAACGAGTTAATTATATTATGACTATTTCTTAGTAGTTAAATATAATTAACTCACTTACCGTGTGTTCAAGATTAGGTATATTATAATAAATTAAAAACCAATGTGCTTTGTATTAATTTGTGATAATTAGGTAACTAATTGTCAAAGTGGTGCATTACTTCAAAAATAATATTTTAGAGGTATCTATTCATTGATTAATTAATTTATTTGACCATATTGCCTTAAAATTTGAAGATAGATTATAGAAATTATCACATAACAATTTTTGTTTACTGTAATTTAAAATGTCGGTATCTCTTATATAATTTGTAAAATATTTATGATTCATTTCTTGGAAGTCAGATTCTAAATAAATTGAACAAAGTTCGTTTTTGTATCTGTTAATATCATCGGTTATTCTTTTTCTGACATTAACTCTTTAAAAATTTAATCATCAATCCATGACGAGAGAAGTATGATTTCTAAGTTTAGGAAACTCCCCACCAACAGCCTATAATGTGATGACATAGATGGGGGTCATTATGCAATATATATTGATTTTTGTAATCTTTGGAAAATAACATATTGAAGCCCATTTGTAAATCTTTGCCGAGATCAAACCAATAAAATGTTTGTGATTTGCCATATACGGAAAATTGTTAAATCGGTATAATAATTAATAATGAAAAAATAATTAATTTTAAGGAAACCAATGAAATAAACTAGTAAAATTAGTAAACACAATAATGAGTTATACCTATAACTGCTAAATCAAGGCATAGAAACGCCAAATTACTTTGTGACAAAAAGAGGGGCGCCACAATTAGCTTAATCTTTTAATTACTTGTTGTATGATGATAAAAAAGCTTCTAACACACAATTGTTTCAAATTACTATACTTATTGTATGATTTCATATTGGTAAATTAATCATTTGAGCTTTGATCACCCAATACTGCTTTAAATATAATTAGTGAAATATGATTCTAATTGTGAGACCAGCACAGTTGATTCAAATACGATAATATTCAACAATAAATTTTAGTGAATGCGCTTAACAGAATTAAAATTTACATCAGACTATATTAGCAACGCCTTTTTATTGATATATTGAAATATATAAGATAATGTATGAAACTTAATTATTTGTATCTTCAAAAGTTTTTGGTAAAAAAATAAACAATATTTTGATATTTCCCAATGTATTCTATGCCATTCGCACGTGTTATATAAAATTAATTAATTCAACTGCATTACAGAAGTATTTTATATTTATAAGAAATGCGGGAAAGTTGAAAAGGGTCGTCTACATTTCATTAGACAATGCAAATTCATATTGGTATAAAAACGTAGTTCAATGTTTAATTTTACAGAAACTCTAAAATATATTGACTCTAAAAAGTCAACCAGAAAACTCAATTTCAAACAAATAAATATTTTACTAAGTAAAGATAATATTACTCACTATCATACTACTTTTGATAAAATCTCAATTAGTCGCCTCAATGACGATGCTAAGCGCTCCCGAACTATTGTGAAGAAACTAATCAGGACCATTTGCAACTGAAACTACCGTCCATTAAGTATATCTTTCTAATCGAACCAAATTAGAACCAAGATGGTCCCATGTCAATAGGCTATCAACACTTTTGATCACATTGGCAGATTCTTTCGTCTTAGAAATAACAAACTTATGCTGATTTTGTAAACTTCCTTACAAAATAGAAAACAAAGTTAAGCGTTAACTAGTTTAACTGACTAGGGTGACAGAAGACTGGATTTATTAAAATGACATCCAATTTTTTCAGTATTAGTTGTAATTATCTAAAACTAAACTGTTGCCTTATAGTAAGTTTTATATCGAGTAAAAGTATTAATTACAAATAATAAATTCCACAACTCTTTCTAAATTACATATTATCCTAAATGAAATATGTAATTCTTATTTTTTTTATCACAACAAAATATGAGGAATATCTCTAAAATAATTTAATCCACACACTACAAATTTAATAAAGATAGAATGAATATAGATCATTGTTGAAGAAACTTTTCTATTTAGGATGCAACCATACCAGCATTTTCATCATAGTGATAAATCTATATCGATTTTGAACATTGTCTGACACTGCAAATTCGCTAGGATACAGCCAACATTAATAAGAAAAACTTTTTAAAAAATATTGATTATCGATTTTAAAATAGATTTGATCGATTTCTAATAAAAAAACATACTTTAATGTTCAAAATAGAAACTATTGGAAATAATGCATTCAGATTGGGTGCGTCACTTTTCTGGTTGCTACAAACTAGCGTAGAGTAGCTGAGCTGAAAAGTCTCAGTCCTATATAGATATTAGAAGTAGAAAATCACGGGCAGAAAATTTACAATTAAACCAAATGCAAATTTAAATAAGAAAGCAGTAATATTTAAAAATAAAGTTTCCACCATAGTTTATTAGCTTAGTGCTCTAACTGAATTTTGAAAAATATGAGAATTTAATATGACGAAATCGGGGTTTAGGCCCAGAAAGTAATGGTCACTGGTCTAATATTTGGGTGTGATTCATCTTGTGGCATAATTTCAAAAACTATTTTACAAGTTAAAGTGTAGAACTTGTTTTGCACCAATTCTTTTCTCTGAAATTTTCAACAGCACATTCAATGATTTTGTTTATAAAATAAACAGTTGAATCGGTATGCTAGGTTTTTTATCAATAATTATTATAACTAGAGAATAAGAAACTTTCGGCTCTCAAGAAAACTCACAGATATTAAAAATATTCATTTATTAAATATAAAAATGTTTTATAGGATAAAGTTGACTATTAAACAACAACAAAAATTACCAATGTCAAAATTTGGTTATTTTCAAGCAGCAATATTATTTTTATTTTTTGGTGTTTATTATTCTGTAATATTTTTGCATTTAATAAATGATTCCATTTTCAATACCTATGGGCTTACTTGAGAGCCTAAAGTTTCTTAAATTATAGCTTTGAGGACCTCATATAGCAACATACATTTTACTAAATAAAAAAATCTGCTCAATTTTGATTAGCTGTAAATGCCTGCCCACCTATTGCTATCTAATAGCTCTAAAAACGTTAAATCCGATTAGCTGAAAGTTCGGTTTTGTGTCACAAATTTTCTTTCCTAACTTTTGAACTTTTTTTTTCATCAATCCGGGGCCGCGTGATGACCCTCTAAAGTAGGCCGTTCTGGTGCAATTTTTGGAAAAGACGTTTTGTTAAAGTTATTATTTGGTAATAGCGGTTCATCACAATAATTTCATTGTGCTTTTTGAAACTATTGATTTTTGTGTCCAGGGTACAACCTGAAAGCCAAGCAAATTTTAAAAAAAATTTGAAATAAAATATTTAACGGATAGACTTTCTTAAAATTTGTTACAAATGTGCCAAAAAAGTCCTTATGCATTGTAGAAAATTTCATTGACCCTAAAAAATTATTAAAATTTTCTGTCAAAAATTGACCATTCTTTTAAAAATGCTATATATATTTATATTAAATAGGTAAAAAATGGAAGTTTAATTATATGATAAAACATGAAATGTTTATTTAAATGCCTTCAAACATCATGGCTTTATCCAAAATATGAAACTGAGGTCCACTGATTTTGGTACCAGGACCAGGCGACACATTAGAAATGGATTCTTCAAACTCTCTATCGTACTGAATGAATTCAACCAAAAACCACTGAAAAGATCTAGAAACACATTTTAAGAAACCATTTTGGGTCATTTTCTTGCCATAAAATACATTTTATTAAAAAGTTCATTTTAGTATACTGGCCCTGTAATGGTGGTACTCATATTTTAGGAAACAAATGTGAGGAATCTCAAAAATTTTATACTTTGTTTTAGATGTCTTCTACATTATAAATCTCAGGTTATAGAGCAAATGGGATGTTTCATTGGCATTTTAGAGCCATTGAATTTTTGGGCCCAGACACGGTGAAACATTAAACATCGATTTTACCAATTACATTTATTCCAAAACGACTAAAAATAATGTTAAAATGTTATAATAATCCATTTTAAACCATTTAGAGTCATTTGAATATAATAAAATACAATTGTGAAAAAATCAATTTTTACGGACCTGCTCTGGTATGGTGGACTTCATAGACCAGTATCCATAAATGTGAAGCATTCAATTTTCTAGTACACTATTTCCAATGCTTTCCTAAATCTAAATCTCAAATTTGAGTATAATTAGGATATTTGGTTTAGATTGTAAAGCCATTTTAGTGATTTTGTCCAAAAAATCTATAATCAATATTTTTCATTTTTTATAGATTTGTATTACTAAATGTCTAATGGACCTAACCAAATTTGAAGTCAAACTTTAATTTTTTTGTCCTCTATGACGTCATCGGACCTAGCCGGCTCCATTATCGATTTTTTTTTAAATCGTTTACTCTAAAACATTCAAGGTACCTGTGTACCAAATTTCAGTCCAATCCATCCATGAGAAGTATGATAAGAGGGAGGGCGGGTGTATACCCCCTTTACCAGAGGCGTATAGCTCAGAGGTTTACTAATAGGGGTTAATATAATTTTGTTGCCAAATGTCATTGCATAATTATTCTAGTGTTCTAAAAGTACTTAGTTTTGCGACCAGAGACCAAAAATGCGAAAAATTTTATTTGAATTTTTACGTGTATGTTTAATATAGATAGAAAATTTCATGAAATAAGTTGTGTTAACCAGCAGATGACGTGCCATGTATGAAATAGCCTGGAAGGAAACTGTGTACGATCAATTAGTTCACCATTACATTATATACACGTGAAAAAAATTAGTAAAATGTTTAAATTTTATTTGGTAATAAAACATGAATAGTTTTTTGGAATACCTTCCTAGTTGGATATAGGTACGTACTTTTTATCTCCTACTGGATGTTTTAATGATTAAAGTCAGCTATAAATGTTAAAACTATTGATTAATCACTAAATTTAAAGACAAACTTTATAACAACATCGGCCCTTAGCTTGGCCCCTTAACATTTTCTTTCTAAAAAACCACCTCAAATTTTATCCATAACAAAGATGTTTAGCCCAAACCATTTCGGAAAGTATAAATATTTTGGAGGAATCTCCCTCGGGACATATGGCATTTAAATCAATTAGTTTCAAGAAAATAGTTAATATCAATAAATGAAATCTAGTATCTTTATCGTCTCTTCTATTTTATTATGAAATAAAAAACTAGAAATCACTTGTTATTTGATGAAAGTTTACTTACCTCTTTTTAATATTGGAGGCCCAGCTACAGGTTCCGTGGAAAAATGAGGGTGTGAGAGCTGTTTCTTTAATAAGGCTGTAAGTGGATCTTTTGAAAAAAAGCTAGGAAATGTAGCTGGAGGCAGAAAGCTATGGGAAAAAGTATTGAATGACGCTCCAGGACTGCATGCAACAGAAGAAATTGAAGGTAATGGAAATGCACTGCTCTCTCGAGACAGTTCTAACGGTGGAGTAGGGAGAGGAGCGGCTTTCTTTGGAGTAAAATACGCAGCTGGAGAAACGGGAGAATGACGAGGCGCCATTGAATGTAAATCTGATTGAGAACATATGTTTTGTTCAGTTGTTGCTGGACGAATTCGTAAATTTTCAGCGATAAAATGAGAAGACTCTAGATTTGAATTGGCAAAGCTACCAGTAGAATTATGAGGTCCTGTATGACAATTAGATGAAACGTGTGGCGAGGCAGTATTACTGTTATTTTCCATACTGTTGGTACTGTTAACAGGTGGAGTATAATTATTGTTTTGCTGTAGAGCCTGGTAGGAGGTGGCCAGTAATTGGTTATAAGTATCAGAGGCCAGATGATGCGATAAATATGGCGGCAGGAAGAATGGAGGGGCCGACGAAGCAGTTGGCGTAGGCGGGAAAAAATGAGGAGGGTGTGGCAAGCCCGACATCACGGCGGCAGCATTTGCTCCCAAACCAGCACCAGGAAATCCACCCAACATGGACCAAAAATTGAATGCATGACCAATAGGATGTAGGTTCTTCTTTAAGTCCATCTTGCTATATTAATGTTTTAATTCACTTTGCTGTTATTTGAATTCAAAATTGATGCAACTGTACCTACAGAATTCCTATAAATTCATAATTGTAAAAAGTACAAAATCTTAACTTTTAACTGCGGATGTTTCACTTTTTGTGTGGTAGGTATGCAGATCACTTCATTCACTGCAAATTTACTGGATATTTAATCATCTCCACATAGCTAACTGAGATCCGTAACCAATGAAACTTGCGCATATACCTGAAAATAAATAAAGAGAAATGCGCAACGGAAAATTGAATTTTCAGTCAAAAACTACAAATAATTATTATCTCCACAAACCGATGTTCTAGATGGACCAAATAAATTTATTATAATTTGAATAAATTGTCTATTTTTTAGATAGTATTTTTAAACCATTTCTAATTGAATTGTTCCCTATTTTGTCTGTCGTATAATAAGCGCAGTTACCAATTAAAATAAAGCAGAATCTCATTTTTCATCGACCTCTCAATTCGATATACTAACTACTAACTAACTTCGTTTTATTAAATATCGGGATAACAATCACAAAAATAAATAAACAAAGTGTTTCGATATTATTTCTGTTGATATCAAAAATAAAATATGGTGAATTCCAATTATGTTCAAACGTTTTTACAGAAGGTTACCGACATAGATTATCTTTCTTAAAACTTTATGAAATAATTTTAATTAGGAAACCATTGAAAATTTAAGCAATGATAGGTAGGTAAGTACCTACACACGAATATTACCTATGCTTTCGTACCGGTATTTTGATACAATTAGCTAAAATGGAATCTCAATCAAATAGTATTTTGTTTACTACAAAAAAAAACATAAAACGTCCGTTTGAACTAATAGAAGCAAAGTTTTAAAGCAAGCAATGAGGTAAGCAATGATCCGATCACATTATTAGGCATAAATAGTGCCTTATTAGAAATCCAAATAACTTAACCCTTGGTGGATCAACATGTTTTCACATAGGCTGCTGACAAAGGGGAGGGGTGGATACTTCTCGTGGATGGATTGGGATGAAATTTGGTACACACAGGTACCTTGGAAAGATTCATAGAGAGAAATGTTCTTGAAAAAATCGATAAGGGCTATGGGCCGATGACGTCATCAGGTCCAAAAGTTAGTTCAAATTTGGTGTGTGATCTTATTAAGCATTCATTAACACAAATCCATTATATTTTCTTAAAAATTATTGATTCTTTTAGAGGAAAAACGATATATTTGGCTCAAACCACTTAAATGCCTATAAAATCCTAACGAAACATCCATCTTGCTCAAATTTGAAATTTAGAATTCGAAAGGTATTAGAAACTTGGGTGCCTCACGTTTATGGTTGTTGGTCTATGAGGCCTAGCATACTGGGAGGGCCATAAAAATTGATATTTTTTAAACGTGATTTAAAATAGCTTATTAGTAGTTTCTAGGTCATTTTAGTGCTTTCGGAATGATTTCCTGCCCCATAATTGAATTTCAGAAAAATTAATATTTAACGTATGGGCAGGTCTGGTCTAAAAATCAGTGGACTTCAGATAAGACTATACTTATTACCAGATGTTAACAGTATAGGATGAGTAACCTCCACAAAGCTGAAGAAAATCAATTCAGCGGTCTTTGTATAATTCAAAAAATAAAAATTATTGATTTTTTGCTGTCGGGTGCACCCTGGTATAAAAATCAATATTGTCAAAAACCAGGCGTATAGATTAAACAATAGAATAGTTATAGTCAATCTACCAAATGTTAATCAATTCTATTACTATATATTTAGCTTCAGAATTTATTTATTTTTTGTAAGAAGTACATTTTGGCATTTTGGGACCAACTTCATTTTTTCACGTGACCTTGGAAGTCACCAAAAAATCCGCAAGAGAATTTTGGTGTGCAGATTCCAAATTTCAAGTAAGGAGCCCCCTCCCCTTTATCCGCCAAAGGTTAAAGATTTAAAATAATAAAAAAATACATGTCTGTGGCGCTATCTTAGATTTCCAAATAGGAATTTAAACTTATGATAAACTCATGTGAACATTACTTTTTAGTATACAAAATATGCTAAGGTCAACATATCAGACTTGTCATTTTATTTTAGAATAAACAACATATTTACCTAAATTATTTTATTATATAGTTGAGTTCTAATTCATTATTTGCGGCTAATTAGTCTAAATGATCACACTTTCTAAATGTTATTTGTGCACAAAGCGCGTCATAGAACATTTGATAGCAAAACACATATGCCATATAGACTAACTCAAAATTTAACCTCTCAAAACGACATGTTTGGTGTGTTTGTTGATGCCACTCAAAAAAAAAACAATAACAAAACACTTTCACAAATTCTCCCAAAATGGTTCTCCAATTAAGTTGACTCAAATCACATGTCTGAATCGTCCACAAATCAGGCAATCAAGTTGACAACTGAGCACGCCTGTTAGGCCTATGCTTGGGTCATTTATATACGCCAAATAAAGTATTTAAGAATTCCATATAAAATGTTTGATGACAAAAATCTCTCTAACATGAAACTATAAGTTTTACTGCATAAAAATCAGCTAACTTATTTACAGTATTATTTTGTCACTCAGAGCGCTGATACTAAAATATCAATAGAAGTCCAAATGTTTGAAAGTAAAATTAAACAATTATTATTTGGTACTTGTTTTCCGTAAGTAATAGGGGAAAAAAATATTTTACAAGTTTTCACATGTTGACCAACTAATCATCTATTAACTATTAGGTATTTACTCATAAATAATTCATCATTAAATTTTATATTTCTTAAATCTTGTGGGTCGACCCGATGGGACAAACCATTCCTATAGACGATCGATTCCCTCCCACTTTACCTCTAAAATAGGTGATAAAAAAATCTCACTTCATCACCCCTGACAGCCATTGTGTTGTTGCTAACTGTTTAATTTGTATCCTTAATTATTCTAGCTTACACCAATGCCTATTACAGCTAAATGGTCATACCTTTCAATCTGGAACAATAACGAAATTAATTGAAACATGCTACGTTTAATATATACAAAATATCGATAAACTGTAAATAATTCTAAGTCAAATAAATAAAATTAATATATTCGTTCAAATACTGTTGTTCGAATTTTGTTCGATGATAGGTGTGAATAATAAACAAGTATGTTATTGTCTCCAAATGTGGATTTAGAGATGAAGACAAATAAAAAAGTACTCCAACAAATCAATGAAAAACGCAGCATGTTGGAAACAATAATCAGAAGAAAGAAGAATAGGATTGGACATATAAAAAATGAGATTGGGCCAAAATAGACAATATCTATGTACATTTTGAAAAAAATCAACCCTATAAAGCCAAATATTTGGTAGACTTTATATATATTCCGGGGTTTTAAAAATATTGATTTTTTTACCAGGGTGCAACATGAGAGTCAATGAAATTTGAGAATTTGTATTTGTGCTAAAAAAATTTCTAACGGTTCAAATCCAAAATCATTTATAACAATTATGCCAGTTTTGTGAAAAATTTCAAGAAATTTTTTTTATCAGAAAATAAATTATAACATTTTTTGTGTCAATGGGGAAATTTTGAAATGTTCAAATTTGGCACTATATAAAGTATTATTAGCGTACGTAATACAACAATTTCATATATAGGAAGTCCCAAATCTAGGTCACGTGACTTTAGGCCTCGCCAATCAAATGCACATTAAAATTGAAAATTTTAGAAAGCGATATTTATTAATTTTATGACAAAAAATGATTCCAGATGGCTTATAAGATGTTCCTAATCCATTAGTAATCATTTAAAACCATTGACCAAAAATTAAAGTTGACAAAACAGTTAAGAACCTGCCTCAGTGTAGTGGGCCTCATAAACCAGGCAAACATAAAAGTGAGGTTTCCAATTATCTAATACGTTTTTCCAATGCTTTCCTAATTATAAATCTCAAATTTAAACAAAATAGGATGCTTCGTTCTGATTTTAGAGCGATTTAAGTGATTTTGGCCAAAAATTTTACTTTTTCCTAGATCTGTAGTCTTTGATAGTACCTAAATGTGTACTTGTTCATAGTAAATCTGTACTCTTCCATAGTAAATCTGTACTCTTTACTAGTAAATCTGTATTCTTTACTAGTAAATCTGTATTCTTTACTAGTAAATCTGTATTCTTTGATATTAAATCTGTACTCCTTCCTAGTAAACCCTGTACTTTCCTAGTACATCTGTACTCTTTCCGAGTGAGTCTTGTGCTCCTTTCGTGTTTGTGCAAGCCCAGGAAGAATGACAACTCCTTAGGCCGCTGGCACCTTTAAAACATTTTACACAACTGGTCTTCGTGATATAGCTGTCATTGAAAGGGAAAGGGTAGATTTAAAACAACATCTTTTAATATTTCAATAGAATTCAGAAATATCTAACTAAAATGGGTATGTTGCTAAACTTGTAAATAGCCGCTATATCTAAATCACTGCAAAAGGAGACCTAAGGTAGTTAGAATTACTAACAAAATTACATCTATGGTAATCAAAAACAAAAATCTGTGTTCATTGAGGAAAGAAAACGATTACGAAAAAATAAATCCACAACGAGATGAAATGACAAAGTTGAGTGTGTGCATATTATAATTGATTTGTTTAGCAAACAATTTGGATTATGTAATAGAAATTCAAGTTGATCCAGAATCATTAGCAGATGAGCAGAGTAACGTATGTCAATTTATCCTTCCATACATTGTGTATTTTATTTCAAACAAAAATAAATACAAAAAGACATTAAGTGCAATATTTCTGAATTTGAAGTTTCATCAATCTTGATAATTCTTTTCATCTTCAGGTTGCATTAATGATATTCTTCATCGCTGATAAAATTAGTCAAACTTCTATTCTAAAGAAAATCAAATATAATATTTTCTGAAACTTTTTAAGTACCTACTGTATGTGTAGGTATTACGAAAACTATTAAATAGTCAAATTATACAAAAAATAGTGAAGGATTGCTTAATTTCGTGTTGTGTATATGGTACTATTGGAAAGTTGTTTATTATACGTATTTCTCTTGTGCAATAGTCTGTTGAGCAACCTACAAGAAGCATAAGATGTCATGAATCAGTAATTCCTGAATAACGATAGCATATCTCGTAGGAGTTAAAATACTAACTTTCCAATTTGGCATATGTATACTCGTCTTCCTATCTGAAGAGTATGCCAAGTAAAAATCTATGTCAGCTCTATCCAAAGTCTGAATTTGAGGCCCATTGAATTAGCATTTGGGTCAAACAAACGCAGCTCGTAAAATTGGATTTTTTAAATTTCAATTGTGTCTGAATTCAATTAAAACCCACTGAAAATGATTAAAAACGGATAAAAGCTATTGTAAACCACTTTAACTCATTAACATTGTTACAAAGTAACACATATGATTAAAAACCATTTTAGCAAATCTGCTAAACAGGGTATTAGGTACTCATATCTCGGTAACCGTAAATATGAGGCCAGTAACTCAAAATTTATACCTTGATTCATGGGCCGGGAAGTCTCCCCCTAAAAAATGGAGAAAAACTAAAATGTCTTGGAGCCCCCTCCCCAATTGTATACATCTTTCAAGAATATTTAAATATGTTTTGATATTTTCCGTGGCCCATGTTTTTTACATGTCTTCTATGAATATAAATCTCAAGTTTGAGCAAAATAGGAAGTTTAGTTGGGATTTTAGAGTCAAATCGAAAATCTTTTTTTTTAAAATGGTTTTGGGTTTGTATTATAAGGTCCGTAAATAGGAAAAACTTAAATTTTGAACCTCTAGCTCAGTCCCCTTATCATTTTTTATTAAATCTTTCCAAATTTCAGGCCAATCGATACTCGGAAATTTTGATTTTGTGATCACTGGGTAGATATCTTTTAGGAGGAATTAATCAGACACTCAATTTAAAAATATTTACTAGAATAATAGAGATAGGGTTCATATTTCATTTACAAATATAATCAAGTTAATGATGCTGAATGATACTCAATTTGTAATAGGAAAAGTCGCTAATCAGTTTTCTAAATTATTTATTTTTGATTTCACTACTCACGTTATTGAAATTGTTATGCTTACCTTAGTACTTTTTAAGCAAATATCAAGCAGGCAAAACTTCACACATGTTCAGTGAGAGGACTAATATAAAAATACCATTAATTACATGCATAGTTAAAAAATAGCACAAGTTTACACATCATTTTATAACAGAAAACACCATTCAAAATGTTATTAATTTTTACTAAATACCAAAACAGTTGTTCCCAACTCCTTGGAATAATATTGCATTTATCATAATCTATGGAAACGATTATGCTATTCAAAATCTATAATAATCTCAAAACATCACAATTACATTATCATTATACAAGTTTTTCCATAAACTATACATAAGTACCTACAATAATAAAATTGTATGAAATTAGCTTACATGATAATAATGCAGAAGATACACATAATTTAACTATTAATCTTAATATATTATCCCCACTCTCTCTCCTTTAAAAAATTACTTCATAAACTAACTTTAGGGTCAATTTTTATCTCAACAGAACGCGCCTGTTTAAGTTGTTATTTTGTCTGACACCTTGAAATAAAATCTCACCCTTGCAATATAGACTATATGTAGTGGTTATCCAAATTATCAACTTAGTAGGACAACAGTCAGAGAGAGAGAGCTTCATCATATGTATTATGCGACAAAAGTAAATAATCTGCCAATAGTTGTTTTTTACCCTCAAAAATATCCCCTACTGTTCCCACATATCATAATAACCACTAAACCTGTGACATGGATTATAGACATTTAGTACACAATAATTGGCTATCCAAATCCTTTTAATATAACAATTTCATTTGTATTATAAAAATGGTAATAAAGAATTGTTAATCCTAATACCTATATATATATGTATTAAACTTCAATATTTTCAATAAATTTATATGCTTCTAAATCATTTTATTTGATTCATTAACTGAAATTCTGTGGCAAAACAGCTGTTCTTCTATGCCTACCGACATATTCCATATACGACATGTAAGCTAATAAATGGCGTGTGAAATTTAGGCTGGCTCTCAATTTATAACTGCAGTTACAACTTTATCTAAATTTTTAATTAAAATATGTAATTTTATACTTTATTACTGTAGTTTTAAAATGTATTAGAGTACTTTTAATTTAAGCACATAAAAACAAAGCGGTAATCAAACGCATCTTCTTTCACATAACCCACAATTACAAATACATTTTAATATCAACACACCCATAATACAAAGTGGAGAAATTTCTAAAAATGCTGACACTAAAACAGAAGAAATTATGTCAAAACACCATGCTTTTTACACTAAATTGAAAAACTGGTTACTCTTCTGAACATTATGATGTTGAACCCAATAGGTAGATTAGGTACTTGAACCCCCCTCTAATGCTCCAAATTGAGCAAAATTGTTAAAAAAACAAATGTCAAAGATATTTTTTGATTTTATTTTTCTTGTTCTCTGATGTTCTTAGCACACTTTTCCAAATTATTTGTTGCCGGTCGGGGGCTAAAAATCAATTTTAAATGCATCACTTTGGGACCAATTTCAAAATCAGTAGACCTCATTTTCTAATTTAGAATTTTTTTCTTTTTACTGGGCACAAAAACTACACATTTTATTAAGAAATCAAAACCAAAAGTCTTGCTCTCTGGTTGCACCACGGAATATTTAACCTTTCTTAATCTTCGGACCCCATGGTCACGGGATGTCCCTCTGAAAAATTATGTTGGCCAAAATTGGAAAATGCACTTTTTAATAAAAAAAATCTATCTTAAATAAAAATCACAAAATTGAATATATTTGGTATACATATCATTATTTAATACTCATATATTCTGGCTTTTTTTAAATATTGCTTTTCGCGACCAGGGTGCAACATAGATCCAATTTTGTTTTAAAAATATTATTTTGGTGATTTTAAAAACGTTTTGGTAAATTTTCTTTAAACTCCAGTAAATAAAATTGCCTGGCAGATGCCTAACATTTGTTGAAAAATTTGATCCAAAAAGATGAGCTAGAAACTAAATAATAAACCATTTTAAACAATTTAAAGTCATAAAATTAAGCATAATCACTTTTAAGAAATCATTTTTTATGGACCAGCCCTGGTATGGTGGCCCTTGTATACCAAGAACCAGATATGTAATAAACCCGATTTTCTAATGGGTTTTGAAGTCTATAGGTCAAAATTTGTAACAAATAGGATTTGTAATTTTGATTTAAAAAATCAATAAATTTTAGCCAAAACATCAAAAATCAAAATAATTTGAACAGTGTAATTCAAATCTTTATTATTTTACTCAATGAACATGAATGCCAAATTTCAGCTTAATCGGACCTTAAGAAGTAAATATCAAATTTCATGACCTGATGACGCCATAAGGTTGCTATCTAAGACTCAGTAAATTTTTAAATGGGAATCTTTCTCACTTGTCATGGGGGCATGTGTATGCCAAATTGGTGGGGAAGTATGTTAGTAAATTTGGGGTTACTACCCCTCCCCCACTGAAGTGTATCAGATATACAAAACCTCGAAGTCTAAATCAAGAGTTAACGATATGATGTACCTCCTCTATTTGTAACAATATCTACTAAATATTAGTCAATAATAATTAGCTATAAGATTGATTTTTTTCGTAGCAAAAAGTTCCTACAATTCTTTCCATCCAATAAAATTGAAAATTGATAAGGCTCCTCTTCTGCAAGATGTTTGTAATCCGATCTCTAAAATTACATGACAAAAATAATCTGGAATTTGTGTATTGAGTATAGATATTTCATAATAACTATCAACCAATTCTCAAACTAATTTTGTTAGAATCAATACACAAATCTGTGTGCTATGGACAAAACCTATAATATATTAGAAAATACTATTTTAGGAAAATAATAATCACAGAAAACTGCGAATCCACCCGTATAAAATTCGATTTAGGATCAGATCAAACATAACAGAATATAAAAAAATATCACATAGCAACTGTTGAGTTGTGCATTTAAGTCTGTGAACCCCAGCAATTACTCTTGAAAAAATGGCAATGTTTATATTCACACTGGTCAATAGCACTATTTAATAACTTCGCATAAAATTACGACAAAACTTGAAAGCTTTTAATTGCAAGTCGTGATCTAGTCTATAAAGTTGCATTTTGATGTCAAACTAACTTCGTGTAATAAATGCCATTAATTTTCATAACATACATACACTTTCACTTTAGTTAAGTAATAAGCAAATTGCCAAACGACCAATGTCGGTGGTTGCAATAAAATATTTAAGTAATCATTTACCATTAAGTCAAACATGCGGCTAGCACCCAAACACAACACCTAATGTACACAGAGGTCTGATCTCTGCTTTACATGTTTTTTCAAGATGATTAATAATACTAATGTTAACAGTTATTCGGCAAACGAGAATACTGAAATCTAGCATTGTGCATAAAGATATCGTTGCTTTTTAAAAAAAATACTAACACTAAGTTAATAAAATTTCTAATACTTTTATTTCAAAAGTAAACCCATGTAATATACGTGTCGTAGAGCGTGTAGAAAATATTTATTAACTGAACATCAACATCATAGTGTTGACCACATGCCTATAGTGAGCGTCAAAGTCTATCAACTGTTGTAAACGATTAGTTTTAAATCATAAAACGCCAGTTGCCCTATTAGATATAAAAATCCTTTTAAATAGATCACACATTTCATAGCCAAAGGTGTCGCATCAAACAGGAAACTAACAGCTGATGCAGAGACACTGGGCATAAAACATTATTATAATGCATTTTTGTCATACACACAAAAAAACAGTGGTTTGAATAAATTAGACTAGTAATAATCGGTTGATATATGGCTGAAACTTCATTTTAATGTACACAATCACATCCATATCGTTCGCAAATATTCATAGCACAGCCACATATTTGATAAAATTATCTTTAAATTTATAGCATGAGTACCAACATCAGACAAACAAAAATCAATGACCAGTTCTTTATGGTAAATATTCTTACAAAGAAACTTAACGCTGAACTATTTAACTAATAAGCTTCTTAGGATAGGAAATATTAAATCAATAATATTTAAAATGAAGGTGATATGACCTAGTGGCCACAAAAACAACGGACTGTTTGTTTGGTTTCACCACCAACTAGAAACAGGAATATAACCTATTTATATGCAGTGATGAGTTTGGCCAATAAAAATCGGTGGAAATATAAATTAGGGAGGGGCCCAGACCATCGCCAGCACTGCCCACTATAGGTAACTGTTTAACCGTATTTTACCGATTTACAAAATTTTAATTTTTAGCTAAAAATGCAAAATCCAGGAATTCAGTCAATTCCTATGGTATGTAGTATTTTCTAATAAAGAAAACTAAGTGGGTACTCATAGAATATCATACTTTCCAGTTATTTTTGATAAAATATCGACTAATCAATAAAATCACTAGCAGCGTACTCTCGGATTCAGTAGACAATTCTTTTATTGCGAAATAAATTTAGTTTAGCAACTCAGAACATGCCACAAATGAAAATCGGTGGCCTTTGGACCTGCATTTTAGTAAAGAATAAAACATTTCGCATTAAACATTTTTGTGTAATAATTATTATTATCACGAAATATTATAAGTACATGAGACATAGTAGATATTTGGTTTCTAAATACCTATCTTATGGAATATCAATTGCTACTAATTAGTAGTATCTTAAAACAAACTTAATGCTGTTAATTCTTCTGTTTTTTCCTGCTGTGATTATCCTCCAAAAGGTTTAGATAATTTGGGTAATACTTGTTATTTAAATAGTTTAATCCAAATATTTAATTTTCTCAATATTAATGGTTATTTAAAT
>JAUYWI010034342.1:0-18392 GCA_034780595.1 Parotoplana pacifica
GGGATAGATGTTCCCTGTAGCTCAATATTTTATCAAGTAACTCCAAGATATTTATGGTTCTTATAAAAGGGCACAATTTCATTGTGCAGTTTGACAACCATAGACGCTATTACTACTTTAAGATATCAAGTTGTAAAATATAACAAGCAAATAAGAATCGGAACCCATACTGACAACCAATCTACTCTCCAAAGACTCCGATCCAAAGCCATCACAAACAGAAATCCACTTTTGATTAGGTCTACACGGGTATGCTAGGTTTAGAAGAAGCCGGACTAACAATCAACTGACAGTGAGTTCCATCACATTGCAATGAATTAGCAGATGAAGCTGTAAAAATCGGTACTAGTAAAGAACAAGGGAATATCAAGATTGATATAGATACCGCTAAAGCTACTATCAAGCGCTCAATCAAATAGATTGCCTTCAAATACGGGAAAGACACTAAATATCTACTTATACCGTAAAGATGCTGTCACAGTACACCAAATCCATACTGCATATCTATACAATATTGGCAAATCAGATTCTGCTGCATGTGGTGAACATGAAGACGCAGAACATCTTATTATGAAATGTCCCGAGTGGGCTACTAAGCGAAACGTAGTCCTCGGTAGTTTCATCGATCCTCATGTGGATTCCTTGGGCTCACCTAAGATGATCAAATTCACCGAGAAATTGGTCGCTGAAGATGACCACCGTCTCAACGGCTCGGAAGAAGAAGACTATTTTGCCAAATTGCTAAACAAACGAAAACTCTGTGTAACGTAACTTACTCTTGCTTCTAGTGGTCTTGAGGTAGATCTGCCATACATAGTCTGATGAACAGCATTATTTTGTGTTGAAGCACTAGTTGGACGATTCATTTTCTGTACAGATTGAGGAAGACGCTTTTGAATAGCCTTGTTAACAGCAGAATATAGTTGCTCAGCTTCTCGACATTGGAAAATAAATAGACCAGCACCTACAATGGTGAAATACCATGAAATGAACATTATTTAGCAAATAAAATAGTGTACCAATTAGCTAATAAATGACCAAATGGACAAAGGAATGCTACTTTATGAGGATTCAGAAAGCTTCTATTGGTACCATATGTAACTAAATATATAGTTATAGATAGATAACCAAACAAAGAGAAAGATAAATGATTAAAGTATTGGTAACACCGTTTAACTATTTATGGTCAATTCCAATTTTCATAAAATTAAAGCAAAATAATAAAAAAAGGTCAAACTCCAAAAAAGAGAAATAAAATGTAATTTTCTGGCTTTATTCTCCATAATCATTTTGGAGTTTGATTTTTGTTATTATTTTTGCTTTATTTATATGCCCACCATGAACTGCTTAATTTAAAACGAAATAATGTCACTTAGAAACAATTGACAGAAATCAAACTTCTCGATTAAACAGGCGGCCATTGCAGGCTCCACGACAATAAATTTGTGGACACCACAACAAAATGAAACTTCTACCAAAGACAAACACATGCCCATCATCATTGAAACCGTAATCTATATCATCAAATAAAGAATCAATAATGAAAAGACAAACACAACATACACTTTTCAATGAAACCGACCGCATAAAACCACAAAGCCATCAAAATATAAATACGATTAAGTTGGCAGAACTCAGCAGGGGTACCTAATCTACCCGACCGCCTACAAAAGAATTATCGATGGTTTTGACGTGATTTTGAAAAATTGGCAACAACTTAGGGGAACATCTTAGAGGTTGCAAGAATGTCCAGCCAACACCCAAATCTGAGAAAGGTGTCTCGGTAACGTTGAGCCACCTCTGTCAGTCCTCAAAAATAACATTATCATGAATGCGTACCTCAGTGCTCTTGATAGCTAAGCTGCCGGATAACAGCAAAGATGATAGAAATGTTATCCATTTTTATAAGGAAAGGAATTTAGTCAGTGAATTTCACCCTACCGGAACAAGGTGCTAACAGTGACCTATTCTAATGGCTAGATAATATATTCAGTATCACGAAACTGGAAGTCTGACGTTGTCGAGGTGCCTAAGACCACAGGAGGACCTTAATTGGTCTTTCCTGGGTTAAATTCCTATCCCTTAAAATTCGATTTTTTTCCTTAATTATCCAATTGGCTTTAAATTTCACTTCTGTTGATGTAACAAGTAATTAAAAAAATTGGTGTTGTACTACGTTTCTAGGAAATTGGTTTTCATAAAAATATGTTATGTTATTTTTTGTTAAAATTAAGATTAAATACAGTACTATTTACAAATAATATAAATATAAAATACATAACTTAAAAAATAAAACATTTTAAAGAAAATCTATTTCTAGTGAACGTAAGACTAACAATTTTTTAAATTATATGTAGCATCATCAGGAGTCAGTAGGATAAACGAGAAAAAACAAATTTCGAGGGATAGGAATTTT
This sequence comes from Parotoplana pacifica, assembly GCA_034780595.1. Taxonomy (NCBI): domain Eukaryota; kingdom Metazoa; phylum Platyhelminthes; order Proseriata; family Otoplanidae; genus Parotoplana; species Parotoplana pacifica. The sequence goes on from JAUYWI010034342.1 coordinate 2,417, forward strand.
ACATATAGGAAAAACCCATATAATATCCTCTTGTGGGCTTAGGCACCGCTGAGACGTCCAGTTTCATTATACTGAATTTAATATCTAACCATTAGGATAGATAACTACTCGAACCTAGTTCTCAAAGAGTGAAGCTCTGGGCTCCCGGACTAATTAAGATAGACAAGCTATTATGTTTACTCCATGGTAACAACCATAGAGTAAGGAGGGTAACAACATTCAATACATTCCACAACCTGTTGCTAGACTTCTATATCATGTCCCACCTACCTCTTTTGCATTCGGCAGCCCCTTCTAAACAGAACTGGCCCCAACTGGTACCATCACTTGTAGTGGTGTCTGGAGAATAGCAGCTTGATATCTGTTTAATTAGGGTCTGTCCAATAGAGGACACGATATGATCATTTTCAGTTTGCGGAATATCTGCTGTTTCAGCAACACCGCCTAGTTCCGGCGGCCCAAATGCTACAATTTGATGCATTTGCCACACCATTAACAACTTAGGGATTCCCACCAATGAGGAAACTCGATGCTTGAAAGCAGTCGAACCTATTGTAGTATTATTGTTATCTGTATCCGTAGTCCACAAACGTCCTGGCTCGCTAACAAAACAAACACGATGTTGTTGAACGTGAAGACATCCATCTTGACCTGATGAAAGCCGACTTCGACGATCAGCACCAACTAGTTTCACAAAAAAATATTGATCTAAAAATAAAAATTCATAATTTAAAATATGTATGTTTAAATTAACAACATAATGTTTGACACATTTTCTTTAATTCAGAACCAATAAATAGAAGTTGTGATATAAAATTCCAGTTAAGCATCATAACGATTCCTACTAAAACTATGCACAACAAACAAAGAACCGATATCAAACAAGAAAAGTGGCTGAATGGTGTTTTCCTTCTGACACGGATGTCAATGACATGACAGATACCTGTGACTCGTACATCCATTATTTAATTGAGAAAAATAGTAGTTATTCCCAAAAATCAAACCAGACGACGAACTTAAATTCTTAACTAAAAGGAAACTTGAAGCCATTAGAATAAATTGGCAAACACCTCAGAAATTGAATCCCAACAAACTTTCAAACTAGAAATACCTGGCTACAATCAATGAACTCCAAAGAACTATATGAATTTATACTGAAAAAAAAACAACTAAATTACCTACAAAAAAGGAAGATAAATTCTTCAAAAGATTTGATGAAGACAATTACAAAGACACTATCTGCACACCCTTAAATAGTAATACTCAGCTTAACAACACCTCAATAACTATTACACAACTAAAAAAGTCCAAAAAACTTTTATAAAAGCAAAATTATCCACTGGTAGAGGACTTATTCCACCATGGTTTCTAAAAACCTATGTTGAAGAAGTCTGTGAAATATATAGCCAGATTTACACACTTAGTCTAAATGAAATGGTATATCCTCAAACTTGGAAACATGTATTAGTTACTGCTGTGCCTAAAAACAAAACTGCTACATATCAAGAGCCTATAGCAGTAACACCTATACATGCTAGAATAATTGATAAGATTGCCTTAATAATATTAGCAGAAAAATTAATCTGATCACAATGTCTCTCAGGAATATTGTACCATTCACCAACAAGAAAGTTAACAGTTTGTCAATGAAAAATAAAAATTTCTATGCTAAACTCTCAATATCACAAAAAATGAACTATTGCAAATTTTAAATAAACAATATACACGAAAATTTATCAAGATCAAAAACAATAGAAAGAAAGAAATAAACAAGTACTCCCTACCCAGAAATATTCTGCAGAACTGAAACTTTTAGACTAAGATTCATTCCTCAAGCCAAATCTTATTTATATACTGGTCTGAAACCGATTTGATATAAATGACCTTTCATTTCATTACCTGTTCTGTAAACATTACGCTTTACCCTGTGAAGAGAAATTTACCCTGATATTCATTTTATTACATGTCATTTTTACTGGAAATAAAACAATTTATATTATTATTTTTCAAGTATGCTTATTGATATAAATAACTTCTGCATGAAATTTAGTTTTTGTTTTGCCAATACAAATGTGATTATAATTTCAGAAATATGAAATAAAAAAGTAGAATAAAATCATGTTGAAATACATAAAATTATTTAAGACTTTTCCTTATAAACTTCAAAAGACATTTAAAATTATCTTATGTGTATTTCCATAATTTGAATAATAAATCAGTCAATTTGACAAAAGTAGTCTATTCTCTATCGACATTAATAATAACTTATATTATTTCAGTAAAGCATGACGCATGCTAACCTTTTAGCATGCTTTAAATTGACAAGTTCTAAATGCTAGAAGTAGGTGTTTTACTGATGTACGCATTAGCTAACCTTGCTAATTATCTATCTATTAAAAATAACCCTATGAAATATTTGAAATATGTACTGTACTGTAAAGCAGTTTCATTCATTGTAAATTCAGAATTTAGATTCCTTGCGGGAGCTACTAGGCATAGTTACCAACAAACTTGTATTTATTATGACTACAATTTAAAAAAGATTTAGAATACAAAAACCTTAAATGAACATAAGTTGGAAGTACCTAGCAGTTAAATAAACCAGACACTATCATATCTCTTGAAAATAATAGCGACGAAAGTCATAATAAAATGTCCATAACTTTACAAAATACATACTCTCAGTAAGACAAAAATTCATGTATAACAGCGACTAATTTAAAACAGATACTCGTACTATAACAAATACAACTAATTTCTATGCACATACGTGTTTATGTTTAGTAACTTCGCCAGAGGGGTCAAAAGGATGTGTCACATTTGTTGACATAGGTCCAAATTGCAACATAGATATTGTCACAGAATAATATTATTACTCTGTGGGTATTATGTTGAAAATTATGTTGAAATATTATGTGCACAATACCTACATATTGGGAAAAGGTAATATATCGTTATGACTCCTCTGAGCCGCCATTTTCTTAGGTTCAAGTATAATCAGAATATAATTGTGTTCAAAAATGCTTTATGGTGTAAATTAATATTAGGTATAGTTTTCTATCCGTTAAAACAGAAATGTTTTTTATAGAGAAAAATTTCATCAAAACTCTAGTGGAACAGCGTGCAAAAGTCTTAATTGCACAAAACTCGGCCGATGGATCTTGGATCAGCCTGCACAGTAATGTTAGATCAGATTTTAAAAAGCTGCATTTACTTCGTTAAAATCAGTACATTAATTCAATGTCTACAATACCATAATATTGATTACAATAGATAATACACAATGGAATAATCATTAACTAGTAAAAGCCTGATGTAAACTACACTTACATATTTATAGTCACTGTGCACAAATTACATTTTTGGTGAACCTGAATGCTCAGTGAACTCATTATAGGATGCTCGGTTGTTTGACAATTAAGTACAGATGGAAACAAAAGCAACGTCATTTTAAAGAAAACTAGTGCAACTAGAGAACAAATAGTAAAGTAGTGACACTAAAATATTACATAGTGCAATGAATAATGTGAATGAATAAACTGAGTATCCATAGGTCACTATACAATCTTTAATAGAGGTAGAGACTAGAACTAGTAGCGGCGGAAATACACTTTCTAAAAATTGTCTAACCGGAAATTATGCACTAATTGTCTTGATCATGGTGTAAATGCTCACCAGCTATGATGACTCATAGCTTTAAAGGTATTACTGGCCATGACACAATTCTTTTATACCAACCTAATTTTAAAATACATAAATTATATTTTTAAATCGTTCCCGTTTTCATTTTAAAAGATTTAAGACACTGGCCTTATCAATAACATATTTTGTCTATAAATGTTAAATTTTCGTTTGACGAAGCAATTTCTTACCTCCAAGATTGCTTTTAAGAACATTAACCCACTGTTCCATATCAGTTTGCTTGTCAAAGGCTAGACAGTGAACTGTAGTTTCACAGATGAGTCTCGTTATCCACTTGTTTTTCTCTATCTCTGTGCTAGGAAAGTAGCCATACACATTCTCAATTGGTCTGCGAGCTGCAGAACTGGACAAACTAGCAGCACCTGTGGAGCTTGTACTACATTGACGGGCCAATGCAGAACGCTGACGAGCAAAGTCCGTTTCATCTTTGAATATGTACAAATGTAATATATCTACAGAATAAAAAAAATAGATGAAACAGAAATTGCATTACATTTGACAGTCCAAATTAATGTGTTGTTTTATATGCGAATACTTGTGTATTTATATGGACCCATCCTGTTCCAACCCAAAAAGCAAGATATTTTCCATTTTAGAATAATCTTAAAGTTTTAAATTTCTCAAAATTTGATATTTACGGCATGCTATCAATTGCAGACATTTTATGATAGTCTAATAAAAAAAAATTATATTAGCAACTAATAAACTATTTTTCTACTTACCAGTAACTTTAGTTTGTCGACTCAAAGCACAATATCTGTTCTTCCACTAAAAAGTATAAAACAACAGTATAATAATCTATGTAATGATATATTAAAATAATATTTTCACAAGAAGATAGAACAAAATAACGTTTTTAAAGGAAAGATGTGAATCGATAGGCTGAAATGATCAAAGCGCGAAAAAGTACCGAAACAAGGTTTTATATGAACAAATTTTGTTTTTTGAAATGGTAAACTTTAAACAGTTAAACCAACGCATACATAAAAAGCGAAGCAACAAAGTAGATAAGTAGATAGGTACATATAGCCATTTATAACAGAGTTTTGTATATTCCTATCAGATATTACCACTTTAATTATAGAATATAATTTCATTTCACTCTAAGCTACACAACATAAAAAATCACTTTTTCTGTATGTATAGGTTTAGCTGTTTACAGTTTACTTTTACCATTTCAAAAAACTAATTTGGTTCATATAAAACCTTGTTCCCATACTTGGATCATTCTTACCCATCAATTCGTACATTTCCTTTAAAAGTTTTGTATTTCTATTTTCTTATTTACGCCATTTTTGGAACAAAATTGATGTATGTTAGGAATTTCTGAATTACTTTATAATTAACTTACAACACTATATTTGGTCTCCTCCAATTTGACTTATATAGTAGGACTGACAATTATCGTTTTTCACATTTAGGCTTATACGAGTAACTCAGCATTTGCGATAAATATAAATACCATTTTTAGAATAGTATCACTGACATTAATATCGTTCAGACAATAAAAGAAATTGGCAAAATTCTGTTTTTGTTGCTGAGATATTTTATTGCATGAAAGCTATTAACGTCAGTGATAAAATTCAAAAATGCTGAGTAATATATCTAATTGTGAAAAATCAATAATTATTGGCCCTACTAGGTAGGTCAAATTCCTGGAGACCAAACTTAGTGTCGTAAGTTAGTTGAAAGAAGCTAAATAATATTTGAATCATTGAATATCAACAGTTATCATTGCTCAGTTCCAGTCCATTCAAAATTGATGTTTTCGGCCCTTTGAGCTGGTCCAAACCAAATATCACGTGACATATGACCTTGAAATTTTAAAAATATATTTTATTTAATAATTCAAATCTATGGTCTAAATTTCAAAGCAATTGGTTTAATAGTTTAAGAGATATGAAAAAAACAACCTAAAGTTACAAAATCAATATCGCAAAGGTCATTATAGGTTTAAATAGTCAAAGGGCACATCTAGACGTATGGATAAACTAACGTGTATCTTATAACAACTAGGGCTGTAATTTGATCACCACGGTTTTGAGTCTGAAGATGAAAAAAGGATTACCTAAAAACGTGTGTACATTTTACTGCTTCCCTACTATGAAGAGCTTCTTACAATACGATTATTTTTACATATGTTGTACTACTGTCAGAGCTCCCTATTTTAAAATAAACCTAATTAAAATTGGTTGAGTAGTTTTCAAGTTATGAGCTTCAAAAGTTTATTTTAGCCTAAAATACCCCAATTTAGACATAATAGTTATTGATAATAAAAACAAAATTAATTATACAATCTAAATAATATAGGTACATATAATAAGATTTATTGAATTAATTAAAGATAAATAATAAAATTAAAAACAACAGAATTAACATTTAATGATTTCATTGAGGTCAACTATTGATGAAATTGGTTAATATAGGGAGTATGAAAAAATAGTCGTTTTCTAAAATTGAGGTATTTATTGACACATACAGCACATGTAGATGTGCAACATGAGAAACAAAATTTTGTGATTAAAAACGTGGCAACAAGTATAATTTCTTTATACTTTAAGCAGATATTCCCTACTTGATTCTTAACAACTAGAAAATTTCGTAAAAAATATTGATATTTTTATGTCAAAAATTGGCTATATTATGTCAATCCTATATATCCTATATATTTAGATAGAAAAATGAAAATGAATTTTCTAATAAAATTTGAATGATACATTGGAATGCCATCAAATTTGAAAATATATTTCCTATTAGTGTACCAAGTAAAAAAGTAATGATATAACTATCCACAGTCAGAAATTCAGATTCAGTGATGTTGGGAAGCCCAGCTGGGATAATTTTCTGTAATTCAATTTTAATTACAAAAAGCATTCCAAAAACATTAAAAATGAGCCAAAAACTGATACTAAACCATTTTACATTATTTAGAGTCATTAATTTGTTAAGAGAAACACTTATTATTAAAAAAAATCAATATTTCTGGATGGTCCTAGTATGGTGGCTCTCATAGACTATTAATTAAAAAATAATAGATTATTTCAAATAGCTTTGTTGCTATAAATATCAAATTTAGTAAAATAGAATGCTTAATTTTGATTTTAGGTCCAATTGAAGTATTTGGACTATGAATATTGATTTTTTTGGTCAAAAATTGATTTGTTTTCAAAAAAGTATTACTGAGTTCCCAGTAGACACACACAATAAATTTCAAGTTTGTATTTAAAACACAAAAAAACAATTAAGTTTAAAATATACTAAAATTTCATTGGTGTTGAAGTCAAAATGCATAATATGTTTTGAAGAGTGCATTAGCTTTATATAAACCAAATATTAGACTATTCAAATTTGAACATTTATGTAGTGACTGTCTATCCATGAAAATCAATATGTTTTTAAAAGTCAAAATAGGTTAGTAGCTATGGGTATTCTAAAACTTGGAAGATTTTATCAACATTTGAAGATATATTTGGCATATTCCTCAAAATTTATTTTTAAAATTTAAGGACTTAAATATTGATAATCAATATCTTTTTTTAATTTAAAAGCTTTCCAAATTTTATCCAAAGTGATCCAGGGAAAGTACAATATTCTAGGATGAGGACACACTAAAAAATAGGGACAACAAACAGTTAATATTAATAAAATAAATGTAAAAGAAGATTTGGTATAACTTCATGCTTTATTTGGTAAAATACAAAGTGGAGAAACTTAAAAAAAACAATTAAAATATTCCAATGTAATGTTTGTTGAACATTTAAAAAAATATTAGAAATAGCTAGCCAAGACTACTTTTGCTGGGAGAGGATTTTAAAAAAACTGGTTTATACTATCCAGGAACATTGACATTCAATTGAGGAAAAATTATCAACAATCAATAGATAATTATGTGAAACTGTTTTCCAGAACTGAAATATGTAAAGGTTAAATTTAATGGTAAACATTTTGGTAAACCCTAGTCATAATTTAATTAAAACACAAAAATATGGATTACTTTTGGGTATGAAACAATTTTACAGTCAAACATTTTGAATTTGATCACAAAGTATATCCAAACTGTTTCAATATTCTTTTGATAAAACAATTATTATTTAAATATTTATAAAATTTCAATGGAATTCTGTTTTATTCAATAACTTTAGTATTCGCTTTTACTTTTCAAACAAAAAATAATGTCAACTAATTACAGGCAAGATTGTCTAAATAATGTTAACAATGTTTTATCTTCAGAAAATTCTATAAATTTGTAAAAATGAAAAAATGTGAGTAAATTATTGCATAATTAAGTTGTCTAAAAATATTATATATAAATCATTGGCAATTTATTGGCTACTTTAAATGCTTAATAAAATTATTTTATGTAAGTAGAGCTTAACATTATTAATGTTCTATGGACATTTTCTGAATTTTCTAATGTTTATTACTTTTACTTATAATAAAGATTATTTGTATAATAATTTGTATGAAAATAGATCCTTAATCTATAATTAACCTTTGAAGGCATAAAACATATAATTGAGGGGATTTCTAGAAAGCTAGAAATTTTATTAAAACCAATCTCATTGGTTTTCTAAAATCAAGGTCAGTAGAATCTGAAGTTGTACTGATGAATTGAGCTTAGAAAATATATATGGGCTAAAATTCCAGGAATGTTCATGGATGTTTAATTAAAAATTACTCCATATGGAAACTGAATGTTTTTATTTGCATAGAAAACCTCAAAATTATTAAATTTTGTATTTTTGTGAAAGTTGCTTTATTATTTTGAAATCTGGCTTATTTTAAAGACACAATTTGTTTTAAGTTTCCAAATGTTGCATTTATAATTAATTTACAGTAATTAAAACTAGAGGAAAAAGTATACTGTGTAACACAAAATATGTCAACAAATCAGAAATATATTCAGTACTATGGACAAAATATCCAAATTGAAAACATCTTAAGTTGATAGTAATAAATTACATTTTAAAAACACACTATTTTCTATGTCACAAGCATCACCAAAAAAGAGTGTATTCAGAATTTTATTACCCAAATAATTTAACATCACATAACTAAAAATGGTCAAACTATCTCTCCCCCCCCCACAGTCTGAATTTTATCACAAAATATATGAATTCATGTTTCTCTCTTTCAAGCAAAATACATCTAAATACTTTAGAGAGCTTAAGTCTATTTTCAAAAACATGTAATGGAAGCCACATTAAGAGTATTTTAAGTACAATTAACTTTAATTTCTTAGTGTTGAAACTGCTTGGAGATTTGAATAAAATTTAACTACATAATGGCTGATATCTAAAATATTATCACACTCATGACAAATTGGTGAATCAATAGCTGAACATCAATCATTCAATAAGATCATAAGAGTAAATATCCAAACCAACATCAAGTTCTGTCTCCCTAACCAAATATGTTTATTAATTCTCTACATGTATCATTTATAAACTGGTTGCTATAATAAATAGATTCCCATTTACTTTTATTCAAAAATTAATAACAAATGATCCATTTTCTTTTATTTGAAAATTTGACCTGAATAAGACTGTTGAGATGTTTGCATGGAAGAAATGAATAAAAGAACAATACTTTGTGTGACACATCCATATTTTCTGGTCTGTCTTAGCATTTATTTCAAAACATTGACAACATTGATGGCTGGAAATTAACAGATTTTTTTCTTAAATGGAAAACAGTCACTCCTGATAAAAAATCTCATTTATGCTATAAATCCACAAAAGCAATCAAAACATTGCTCATAGGAAACGAACTAATTAGGAATGCACCAAACACAAGAAAAATGACTCAAAATCCCAAATGATTAATCATCATCTGACTAATGAAGACATTACAAAGTTGATGAATTTAGATGAAGACCAGTTCAAATTATTCAAGATAAAAAGGATACTCTAAAATGCAACTGAGACATATGTTGGTGAAAAAATATTTCTTGGTCTTCAAAAGTATAGTCTAAGGATTATTTTAGATGTATTCAAAAACTGAATCAAGAAGACAATTTGACTATTTTGGCAATATTTTATCAATTTTACATATGTATTATGTACCATTGATCTATATAGTTAAAAGAGGTTATCACTACATATGTTATGCATTAATCTTAAATTATATATTGTTCTGTTGATAATCAGATAGGGTCACAAGCATTATTTTATTTTTTAGTTCAATTCCAATGATTAGTAAAACACATTAGTTTAACACATAATAAACATTTCCTACTTAAAGTATGAAATATATTTCCTTATATTAGAGAATATTTCTCAAATTATTTTCTATTTACTCTATCATTTAAGGTAAGTTTTAAAAAAAATTATATGTTACAATTTATTTTGATGTATAGAAACAAGCCAAGTTTACATTAAATGAAACTATAAACAGCATGTTTTCTGACATAATTAATTTGATCTGTGATAACTTATAATTACAATGAAACAGATTTAATTAATTAATTAAAGTAAATAATTATAATATGACTTGTTTAATTATATTTTGTGTACTAACTTTTTTTCATATTTAGAAAATTAGGAACAAGATAGTATCCAAAAAAAGGTATAGTTATATAAAAAGAGATTCCATGATGCCAAACTTTTAAGTATTTATAATCTGCTACCCTTAAATTAATGTTAAGCAAAAGTTTAAATAATTGAAGATGAAGAGGATAGATAAAATAAAAAATAAAGCTTTAAAATTTTTGCTCTGGTATTTTAGGGGGGCATGCACCCTCTGCACCCTTTTCTAGATCTGCCCCTGGAGAAATTTTAAAATAAAATATAATGTAATGTTTAATAATGGGTCTTAAATGTTATAATTCAAATAATAACATTAAAATAAACTTAATGTGTTTGTGAGATAGATTTAATTATAAATTAAACCAAGTTGAAATTTAAACAACCTCTAAAATAAGTAGCTAAATTTATATTATTTTAAAATAATGTATGATTATTTGTCAAATATTAAAATGGTGTTGTTAGAAAAATTATGATAGAAATAGATCTTAATTTGAATTAAAGCATAATTTCAACTACATTTTAAATGTAATAGTTCAATTGATAACACTATTTAGTCATGGATAAATGTTACATATCTTACTACTTTCAAATGTCAAAATAATTCTTTATACTTTGATTACAGGGCTGTAGGAGCAACCATGGCAGCCACAGCAATTGCCATACCAATAATCTCATGATGCACCTATTCAAAGATGCTAAAACAATTTTATATTGGACAGGATAGTGGGAGGACTTAATATGTACCTAATTATTAGGTATTATTATGGTTTCTTTATTTCAAATTTCATTTAAAAGTATTTTGTTTAAATTAATATCTAATAATTTCTATGTGCCATATATAAATTTTTGTCAACATCTCTCTTGCTCACCATACTTACCTACCCAATGTGAGTACCTACATATATTTCAGTTCACAGACTATCTTATTATATTTTATTATACAGTTGTATTACAATGCCTATTTCTTCTACAAGTTCCACTTCAATTGCAATGCCTATTTCATCTACAAGTTCTATTTCAACAATGATACCTGTCTTTTCTATAAGCTTCTCAATATTTGCACTAAATCAACCAAAGAGCTATGATTTCCCCTTTCATTCATTTGGTAAATTGAAAGTAGATCAGCAAAAGTTTGATCCAAAATGGACATGGTTAGATTACAATCAAGCAAATGATTCTGTGATGTGTAATTTATGTAAACTTGCACTACAGAAAGGACAACTTACAAGTAAAGCTGATCTTGTTTTTACATAAAGAGGATATACAAATTGGAAGGAAGCATGTAGGTGGAATCAAGGCTTTCCCTTGTATGAACAATCTGAGAGTCACAAATCAACAGTCACATGCCTTGTTATAATACCTACAACACATGGAGACATAGGGACAATTCTTGGGAAAGAAATTGACAAAGAGAAAGCCATAAATAGATCTTGTCTTCTAAAGATCATTTCTAATATTAAGTTCTTGGCACAACAAGGCCTTGCATTCAAAGGAGATAAAGACGAAAATGATTCAAACTTCATGCAGTTGTGCAAATTGAGAGCAGATAATGATCCACAGTTACAACAATGGCTGATGAAGAAAAACTGTAAATATACCTCAGCAGTTATAGAAAACTGGTTAATGTCACACACTGTTTTAAGACAGATAGTGAGGTCTATACAATTGTCTAAATTTTACAGTATCATGGCCAACAAGACAACTGATGTGTCTAACAGAGATCAAGTAGTGGTATGCATCAGATGGATTGATGACAAATTGAACATTTGTGAGAACTAGATAGGTATCCATAGCATGGACTCCATTGACACTGCAACAATCACCAGTCATTGAAGGCATTCTTCTCCAACTTAATTTAAGTTTGGCTACCTGCAGAGGTCAATGCTATGATGGCTGTACCACAATGTCAGGAGTCAGAAAAGAGGTTTCTGCTAATATTAAAGCCAAAGAACCATGGTGTTTGTACACTTATTGTTACAGTCATGCACTAAATTCAGCATGTGCTGATACAATCAAGAAGGTCAAACTTTTGAGGAATACACTGGACACAACACATGAAATTACAAAATTGATCAAATATTCACCCAAACACAATATTTCATTCAAGAAGATACAATCTGAAGTAATAGAAAGTGAAGATTTGAGGAAAAGTGCATCAATATTACTTCTTTGTCATACATGCAGCTGCACTCAAAAGCATTTTGGATAACTATGAATCCTAAATTAACTTATTGGAATGGTGCATGGTAATTGCAAGGAATCTGACATGAGAGCATGCATTAATGGAAACCTTGGGAGTTTTTTTATGGTTTACATTTATGTCTGCATATTTTATTACATGTTGATAATTTAAGCTCTACTATAATATCCCCACAATTATCAGCTGCTGAGGCCCTGTCCATTGGTGATATGACTACTGGCATGATTGAAAGTCTTTATAAGGATGAAATGTTTACTATTTTCTTGGAAAAGGTTATGAAAGAGTCAGGATGAATTGGTCTCCCTGATCCAAAAATACCTCAGAAGTATTTTGTGCCTTGAAAACTTGATAAAAGACCATCAATGGTAACATTTACAACAATGCCAGAAGAATTCTGCAGATGGATAATCTACGAAATGATTGATTTAGTCATAAACTGTACAGTGATGCATTTACTGTATCTTCAATTATTGATTATATTCATAGTCTGTCAGACTATGCTAAACAATTAATTAGTCAAGTAATCATATTGCTACCACTGATTTTGGTAATGCTGGCTACCAATGCTGTAAGTGAGCATTCATTCAGTACCCTATGACATGTAAAGAGTTATCTAAGGGCTACTATGGGCCAAAATAGTTTAAACCATTTAATTATCAATTCACAAGGAAATGACTGATGCTATTTCTGATGTTAATATAGCAAATGATTTTGTTCAAAACTCACTACACAGAAACCAACTATTTGGTAAATTTTAGAATACATTTGATGTATTGATATATTGCTTATTATTGGACATTCTTTTTATAAAATCATTTATTTTTATCAATTAGTATGTGTGCATAAATTAGTAATTATATACCTACTGTATGAAATATACATATACTCATGGTTACTAATTTGTGAATATTAAATGTTATTTTTATCAATTTGTATGTCAGTAAATACTAAAAGTTTTGATCAATTTCAAATAACTGCATTTCTAATATTGCACCTTTTAGTAGCTTGCCATACCATTAGAATTAAATATAAAACTAAAGTAAGTTTATGTAAAAATCATTTATTTATTTTATAAATCAGATTTAGCTATAGTTCATGAATTTAAAATTGCATTTTAATAAGTTTCATATGAATAAATTTTCTTATGTGTTAATGCAAATTCAATTTTGCTAAATTGATTTTTTCTAATTTTAAGTTAATATCAAAGGTTATTGGAGTATAAAGTAGGTTTGATGTATGGTTTTGTTAAATGTATAAAAACTTTAGGATGAAATAATTTTGGTGGATTTTTAGTTGGTCTAAAATGACAAGCAGTTTAAGGGGGTGAGTAGGCTGACAAATTTTGTGTCCTCAGATGTATATTTCGATGCAGAATTAAAATTCTATTTTATCTAAAATTGGGTTTAGAGTCTAAATATGAGTTAGTTTAAATGAAGTTTAAACTGATGTATTTAAATTGTAATAAATCTATTTCATTAGTAAAGAAATGGAAAATTATAGTCATACTGTAGTGTAAATATGATTGCATTCATTGAGTTTGGGAGCTATAATATAGTCATATTGGCCAATACAGAACAGTAGTTAAATTATTAATATACATTAGACAATATATCTTGTTTCAGGTTAATGATTTTCCATGAATATGAGTCAATCTAACGAAGTTCAAACAGATATATTTAAATAGCAATAAATCCGTTCACTTAGTAAAAAATGGAAAATGATAGAGTCAAATAATTAATAAAGGAGAGTAGACTGTATACCTAATTAAAACAACATTACTTATTGTTTTCATAATTTCGTAACTTCTAATATTGTAGATATATTTTACTCACATGTTTTCCATTTCTAAACTCAACAGGTCCATGAATAATAGCTTTTAAATTCATAGTTTACTAAATGTTATTTAATATTTTTGATAAAACTGTCATTTTAAATTAACCGCTCGCGCTTGTAATTCTTATTTGAATGAAACAAACAAATATAACAAAATCAATTTTTTTTACTGACAAATGAAATTCTTGGATATTCAGAGTTTCAATAATTTAATGTTTAAAACTCAGTGTTTATGTAATTAAAAAAATAAGTACAACATACATGCACTGTATCTATTTTTTGGTGTATATACTTTGATTTAAAATTTTAAAAGTATAAATATTTATTTAAAAGTATAAATAAATTATCATAGAGCAAAAAATATCAAGGTTGTTGTATTCAAAGAATATGTATGGAGAGCTGGACTACGTTCTATCTCTAGCTATATGAAAAAGGTAATACATTTTTATTGATTTTATTGTTTTAACGTGCTAAAGTTTCAGTTAGGAGTCTGGCATATTTTGCTGAACGTCAGAAATATATTCGAACATAATTTTAGTATTTGTGTCTCCATAAAACATTGTGCATAAATTATTCTTATGATTTGATATTGTTATGACAACTTTCAAATGTTCTGTTTTCAAAATGTGATCTTATTCTTCGCACTACAAGTTGTTTTTATTGACAAATTATTTCATGATGTCAGTATTCAATTGGCTGAAAATCAATAAACTAAGACCTCAGTAACCTTGTTTTCTAGGCCCTCTGACGTCAAAATATTATTTTTTTAAATTCTAACTATTTCAAAACTAAAGCATAGGCTGTCCAGAAAAAAAGTTAGTTTTTCAATTAAACATTTATTGTGAATAGAATAGCGAATAAAATAAAACTGGAATTATAACTATTCAGTTGGGCGGATATGCACCTCCCAATATCTATAACCATTTGACATTTTTGTGAAAGTTTTTCGAACTGCTTACCCATTTTTGCAATAGTCAATGATTGTAGAAATCCGTATCTCACCAACATTATTAAATGAAATCTGTTGTATATTAGATTCCAGATTTCTGAAGATGAAATGGTCAAGCAGGATTGAGATCGGGCAAATAAGGGGGTTGTTTCACTTTAGTGATCACGACACGAGTTCTTCCAAAGTGCGGACTGAAGTGAGTCACATTGAGGTCTGGCATTGTCATGCATCTATGGTAATCGTTCTGCAGGGATTTGATGCCGAGTTTAAAAATAATTGATGCAATTTCTCAGGAACTCAACATATCTGTCAGCATTAACACTACTACCATCTTCAAGAATTTAGAAGTAGATGCGACGATGATATGTACTTTTCTTGCAGACATTATCCTTCGAGGTATAACTGGACGTGCTACCTCATCACCACTTCCATCACATGGAACCTATCTATGGGTAGCAGGTCAATATCAATAGTAAAACCATTTTTCATCACAAACGACCAATCTCTGTATTGCACCTCTTTTTGATAAAATATCATTCAATAAATATTTACAACACTGAACTCTCTCTAGCATCTGGTCTTCACTGAGCCTATGCGGTACCCATCTTGCCATCATACAATTTTTTTCCTAAATATTCCAATATTACAGGGTGTCCAACAAAGATGCGCCCGTAAAAAAATTGATATCTATATCGCTCTAGTATCAAGTACCTCTATACTCTATCGCTATGTATGTATATCTCTGCTCATAAAATAAAATAATTA
>JAUYWI010034453.1:0-31268 GCA_034780595.1 Parotoplana pacifica
TTGGGGACCAAGAAGTCTGAATAGACAAGAGTAGAATATTGAGCTTTTGTATACTAAACACTTTCGATTAATGACATGTTTAACTTTCTGTACAAATTTATTTTATATACATTATTTATATTGTAGTTGGCTTTCCAACACTGCACTGCACACTGTGCAAGCAGTGGAATAAATAAATACTGATACTAATACATAAAAAGGTAATATGGAGAGTGATGAATAAAAAAAGTGGAAAATAGTAATGAGAAGAATTATATGAAAAGACACTACATTGTAAACGTCCTCGGGGAAGAAAAGTTGTTGCTGTTGCATACAACCGTAAATTAATCAGACTAAATTGTCATAATTACTAGTTAAGTACATGTGGGACACCCTGTAGAATTAGATAATATACTTAAATGTAGTACTTACATATTTAGCTAAAAAAGGCAATTTTGAGCATGAAGATCCTGTTTTATTCACTAAATCGTAGACTTTCATTGTGAGAGTGACTTTGATTTTGAAGCCTGGATTGGCATAGATATGAGTAGAGTCTGGGTGTGGATAAGTATTGAAAGGAACGAAATAAATATAGAATCCATTTACCTAAAAAGAATAATTTTGTTAGCACTTTTATGTCAATGTTTATAATATATTTTAGGTGAAGAACTAACTTCAATTTATCGAATACCTACGCTTAATTAGGTCCCTAATAGATCGATTTATTTAGCAAAGGTAATAAAAAACAAAACAATTAAAGTTAACTTCTAATCAAGCAACAATTATAAAATATCTATATCTGTATCTATATCTATATCTATATCTGTATATGTGATAATAAAAAAAAAAGATAAACGTTCGAAATTATAGCGACTATTGTTGTGTCAGAAGTAAACAGGTACCAAAGTAACCTATTTAGTACCAAAAACCAGAATACCAGTTAAATAATACACGAGTTTGATCTTACTTACTGCAATAATGTAGTTTAAAGTTAAATTATGTATGATATATTTCATTAAAAAATTTCATTTACTACCTAAATAACATTTATTTTCAAATTTAGAAAATTTATATAAAATTTGGCAAATGGTATTGTAGACATAACCATTGGTACCAATATAAAGTTATAATACTTCTATTCTGATTGATTTCGTATTGAAAAATCGTATTTTTAAATAAGTCACCAAGAAAATATGTAGTCCTCCATGAAAGAATCGTCTAAAGAAAAAGTCAATAAATTAACAATTTTGTAAAATTTTCAGACCACTATTTTTCGGATGACTTTTCCTAAACAACAATATGATAGACGACTCGTTCATATATGATTTTTATCGAGATCTACAGGGTGGGTCATAATTCCCAGTCAGTATAAAATAAATAATTATTATAAGAATTCCCAAAATGAGATTGATATTGTATATAATATTTTACATTGTAAGGTTGTTCCCTATTACTATTTTATATAATTTCATTTAAATATTTTATTAAATTTAAACGACCTTTTGTTTTTCAGTCATTCTGCATGTATACATATAATACCTAAGATTTATAATAACCAACCTTGTCTTCAGGACGTTTATCTCCAAAGTCCAACTGAT
This sequence comes from Parotoplana pacifica, assembly GCA_034780595.1. NCBI lineage: Eukaryota > Metazoa > Platyhelminthes > Proseriata > Otoplanidae > Parotoplana > Parotoplana pacifica. The sequence goes on from JAUYWI010034453.1 coordinate 1,578, forward strand.
CAAGAGCACTGCCCAACCATGTGACGTCACTTGGTTCACGAACTGAATCAGTATCTGTGTACAACAAAAATTTGATTTCCTCCCTATGGTGGACAAATGAAGTAGCATTGGGGCGATACCTAATGCACGACAGATGCTTCCAATTGGGTATTACTTCCACAGCCTCAAGAACATTCTTCAGATAGCGTTTACCTTCCTTTATCTGTATCATACTTTGAATAGCCCGCTGACCAAAAGGCCGTTGTAGTAAATATGCTGGGATAGATTCAAACAATGTTTCACGTTTAATTTGATGAGAGAGTGGTATCTTTTTCACAATGGAATCCAATTTTTTAATTTCATTTAGTGCTCTTTTGTACTCTGGATTAAGTTTGTTCAATTTGTGGTCAATATACGATTCGGCTAATGGATATTGGTTACAGAATATGATATCAGGCGAGGAGAATTGTACTCCTAGTGGTATGACACTAATTGACGTAGGATTGCTCAAATATTGTTTAACTAATGTTGAGATATGATAGGACAGCATAGACAATGAGGCCAGAATAAGCAGAGCCCACAGACAACGAAAAACTCGACTTGCACTGAGCAATTTGGGCAGGCCATGTGCAGTGGTGGCAGATACACAATCAGTTATAAATAACATAATTCAACTGAAAAAGTTTCAACAAAATTCAGTAGGTACCTATATATCTAGTGTGTTTTGAATCTGTTTCGGCTTTATCTATGTTTAGTATTGTATTATGTTATTGTATATTTGATCCAATAGGAATGCTGTTTGGAAGAAACTTTATTGCAAAATTAAGATATATCTTCAATCTTAATAATTGTTCAAACACTTCAATTACTCCTTTTAACGTTTCCATAAGGAGCGATAGCAATATTGGTAGGTACTTGTATTAAAGGTTAATCAAATGATAAGTGCCTATTTTTCACAATTTGCATATTACTCACATTTATTAAGCCCAAATGTAGGTGAGATAATATTAAGAATAATTAAGTCAAATAAGAAATTATGAATAATTTGTTTGAATAATTAGCTTCACACAGCACATAATTGATAGGAAATTAAATGTCACACCATACTCGCGCCTCCTCTGTGCGTACATAATCTATGTACTTCAATGACATAAAAGTAAACCTATAAAACGAAACTTTGTTCGATGAATTTAAATTTATCTTTTCATAAACCTACAATAAACTAAAAGAAATGCATCAATGAAAAACAAAGCCTACGTACATATATAATGAATTTAGATGAAATAAAAGAACTTCTACCACACTCACCTACAAAAAATAATAGAGCCTTCTCTATTTTTCTAGTTGCGCACACTGGGGCCGTCAGGACCACATAAAAGTTAAAAAGACACATTAGAAGAAGGTCGCAGCACATGTTGACTTAATACAGGTCTGGATATATGAAACCCTAACAAGATTTTTTCTTCAAAATTCTAATTTAAAATTGAACCATTTTTTTCCTAAGTATTCAATGAGTATGTGGCAGCGCTGAAAAGGACCGTTTTCGCGTTCTCTTGGATTGAGGAAGAAGAAGAAGCTCAACAACTTCAATAATTTGCATGATAGCCATTTCGGTCCAAAACTTATCTTCAATATTAAGGCATTGATGTGATTAGATTCTGGATGTACTATTGAGGCAGTTGGTGGAAATTGTTTGCGCAGCTTCAAACAGTTCTTCTCGGCCATGAATCAACCTTCGATAGAGTTGTTGCTTTAGGTCAGACAAGTAGTTCTCGATCGGGTTGAGATCTGGACTGCAGGCTGGCCTTGAGAGCATCTCAATGTGGTTTTCATTAAACCATCGACCAACCACGCGTGCTGTATGCGATGTAGTATTGTCCTGTTGGAAGTTAAATGTTTGGTTGTCACTGTAGAAGGGTTGGACCGTATCTTCCAGGATCTCCACATACTGTGCGGCAGGGTGTCCTGGACATGATGGAGCTGTAGTGGACATTCGAGGAGAAAGTCCCTAGACCATCAGACTACAATCACCACCTTGAACACGAGGTTGGATGATATTCCTTGCTCGACCAATACCTCTTCTTCTGCGAAAATGACGATGTCGGTTTGTTTGGATCAATGACAGAGGTGTCTTGTCGCTGAACAGGATTTGTTGCCATTGTTCATCTGTCTATTTGACAAGCTGTTCAGCCCATTGACGTCTGGCAGCACGATAACAAGTACTCGGGAGTGGCTTTCTCGACGCAATGTTCTTGAAATTTTCGTCTTAATTTGCGTGATGCAACGTGCACATTCCTGGTTGACAAGGGAACTCTGTCAGACATTCTGATGCATGATTTTCTCTCTCTCTCTGAGAACTTCTTGGTTTCCTCGTCCTGGACGATCAGTCATTGTACCAGTCTGTCGATATCTCTTCAGTCAGATATTGTCGTTGCTTTGACGTGAAATCGCTCATCCTGTTCACTTTGTAGCGTGACAACTTGGATGCGTTTTTCCTCTGTTAACTTCATTTCATGATTCAAAACTAAAGAAAAACTGATTAACGAGTGCTGTTTCATTCGCATAATGGTTTCTGTCTTACCTGTGCAACTCACTGAATATGTAAATCATCCAATAAATAAACATCAAACTAATCCCTCCACTAGCTCCAATAGCTGAATGATTGCGTAACATCATATAGCCACAAGTAACAATTAGTTTAGTCCTTGTGAAAAAGAGGTATCAGCTTCCATGTGGGGACATCTGATTACTTGGTAGGCCGACCTGAGGTAGATTGTCTTGTACTTTCAAAACCACGTTTACGAAGTACTTTATGGGAAATTGGCTGATTCTCATCAACCTCAAAGACAAAAGGGTTACCTTCCAATGGGTCCCTTCTCATTGTGGCATTTGTTTTGAGGAGAGCTAACCATCATTTAGGCCTTTTTGGCCAATCTTATAGATATTAAAATCAAGATTGTCAATTTATAAAGTTTTAATTACAGTTGCTCCATGTAATGACGAAAAATTGAAAGCGCCTTGCAAATCAAGTGTCGTTATTTAGGTACATGTTTCATCTCCTTACAGCTATGGATTCAGCATCCACAATTTCTCAAACTCTTTAGTGCTATCTTTAAAGTCTTTAAACAGAAATGAATTGTCTAGGTACAAACGAACAAGGTATTCTACTACTCTTAGATTAGCATTGAAAAGTTTCTTAAAAGCTGTCACATTCACAGATGGAGCACCTAATCATTCAGAAAAAAGTTGTAATTTTTAATCTAAAAGCACCACACAGACAAATATTTTTTCTGTTTACTCCTGATTAGTGATTAAATAAGTGGTATTCATTAGAAATCTAATGAATTGGTTCATCAAATGTACTTTTGCCATTCTTTTAATAATTTTTCCTGTATTTGAATGTTTATCATATCAACGAATAACTGCCACCGGTTTAACAGAGAAGCATAAAGAACAAATATATAATGCACTCCGAGGTATGAAGCATTTAATGGTCTTTTTAAAGGTAAGCAAGATTTAAATTTTCAGAAAATCTAATTTACTTAAAACATCTGAATAGTAGCAGAAATGATTTCTTAGGAATTTCTTGTAAATCAATAATAAAACACGCAACTATTAATTAATTTTGCTAGTTTTTAATAAAGCCTGATAATTAACAAGCACAAAAGGGAACGACCGGAACTGTCTGCCAAATATACTGTGGTACTATCATAACCCATCGAGAATACATCTTAGTATGTGGTAGAACATAATTTATCATTTCCTGAGAAACAAACTCAAAACATTTTGATTTTGATTACTGAATTGCCTCTCGACGCAAATCAAATCAAATGATCTAATGATATACAAAATTATTTCATTGTAACTAAACTAAATAGGAGAATTTTTTAATGAAATAAATTAGGATTTGCAAAATGTCAGAAAGTATAATTAGTTTTCCAACTATTGAGTTTCTATCAAAAGAATGTTGAATAATAGCAAACAACTTTCTACCATTTAACATGAATAGACAATTGAGCAGACGTTCAAAGTCATTATCGCAGAAAGTAAATTATTGGATATGTAGGTATAATAAAATGCAAAAAATCTTAATCAAAACACTTAAAAATTATTATCCATTGTGTATAAATATGAACTATGAACAATTAGATAAACTCACTTCTAATATGTTGTTTAAAAATATTGAAGATCAATAGATCAAATAAAAACTAAAGAGATCAGGGAGAAGTCAGGAAATATGGACACAAAATATACTAACAAAAAAAATATAGTCTTGCAGTGTAAATCTGACACTCCACATTGTCATCATCCTATTAAGGACAGATTGAAGGAAAAAGATCGTGGAAGACAAAAATATTCGAACTTTAGAAACTGATGAAATGAAGAAGAAAGCAAGGAACAAATCATGGTTATCATGATACAGAAACAACTTTTGAATTAACAGTAATTATTTGATTGAAATATTTGATGGTCACAGAGCAAGGGTCGGTAAAGCTTAACAACATTTGGTCGGTAGTACTATATCCCTCTAAAAAATCATACTTCCTGTGGATCGATTAAACTGAAATTTGGTGCATAGATTTTAGGCAAAATTGATATTAGACGCAAGTTTGGAGACGATGGACTTCATCAGGTCCTGAGTAGTTCCAATAAACACTAAGTATCATAAACCATACTTAGTTATTTTTGTATTTTGTATTTTTTAAGTGACTAAAACCACGGTATTGGCTCTATGTATATATAATACGAAACATTTTATTCAAATAAATGAATATGATATTTAGGAAATTAATGAGACTAAGTAATTTTAACAAAACATAGTATATTTATAAACGAATTTATACATAATTGGGTACAATATGAAACCTCCTGAATTTATGACAACTTGACAAAAGTCTATTAACTTTTGAACCTCAGATTTTAGATGCTCACTGAAAGAGTTTGTAACGAAGTCATTTTTCATTCAACTAAATAAAAACCGATCATACAGGCTTAGGTCAGGACTGTAGAAACTTTGGTCACGTGATTTGAGGTAGTTTCTTACAGGGGCTGAAGTGTTGGGACGGGCATTATCCCATTGCCAAAGCAATTCGACCAGTTTGATTGGGTGTGATCTTAAGCAGGTCTCCAGTGTGTCATACGAATTCGATGATTGTATCTCCATCAACTGACGCTTTGTAGGGTAGTACGGTGATCGAGTAAAAGCCAAAAGCATCATTACCTTTTTTGTCGCTGATTGATCGCTTCACAACTGTTGGACGATCTATCACCGATTCTTGGATTTGGTAGGTTTCATCCTACATAGCTGGCTTATTACAGAACGAATCTATTCCTTGAAAAAAAAGACGCATGATTTGTTTGTTTTGCTAAGTTTAATCGAAGCAATTTCTGTTGATCGTTAAGTTCATGAGGAACCAAAAAAGAGGAAACATTCCGTAGCTCGAGATCATTAGTAAGAATCTCGCAAACAGTCGTCTTACTGATCTCTGTCCAATCAGATAGCTCTTGTATAAACTAACTCGTGCATCTTCTGAAATCATGTCCCGAAGAATATAAATCGCTTGTGGTGTTCTGGAAGTTCGAGGTCGACCAACACTACGCGGAAGAGCAGCAGCAGCAGCAAGATCAGGTGCTTGAAGGGCGTTTGAAGCTTGCGTACCACTGAAATATTGTAGATCGAGCAGGTGCATCATCTCCACAAGCACGGGATAACTCATCCAAACAGTTTATAACAGATACACCCAGTTTGTAGCGCATTGATGTATAACACTTGAACTGATCATTTGTATGACATTTTAACGAAATAATGATAAAATCACGCGTGAAGTTATTAAAATAACCATAGAATTTTTAAAAGTTGAATATTTGAATTCAAAGTTAACAGGATAAAATTTTAAGCGTAATAATATTTATTAATTTCTATGCTATTGAAGTAGTCTTATTAATTTCCGAACACACAAAGTATTATAGAAATAATCAAAAACGATTAGTTTGTGGCAATGGTTAGAGACATTAAACTTTTTATACAGTGTATTAAATTAATGTAATTAGAGAAATAATAATAAGAAAATAAATTAAAAATAGGTAACCTTTGATAAAAATATACCTACTAGTCGTTCTTGGAAATGAAAATTTTATATGAATAGTTCATTGGAATTCCTTTTTATTTCAATTCTTTATCTGATATGTACCATAAAAATACAATATCTTTTCCAAAAAGTCATAAGTCAAGGTCTAGGTACTGACTTTGGACCCAGACCCAGTCGACTGAAAAAATTGGATCTGAAATTCCATTTTAGCAAATATAATCATTCCAAAACTACTAGAAATGGTCTAAAAATAAATAATTTACCATTTCAAATTTTTTAGAGCCATTTCACTATTGAAGAAAATCAGTTTTTGTACACTTGACGCTTTGTAGGAGTGTATTTTAAAAAAAATATTCAAAAATAAGTTTCAAGTGTTGTTTGGCTCACCGGTTGCACTGTTCACAAAACTCAATATTTTCAAAAAGCAAGAATAACTATACAATGCAATGATTGCTATAATGGTCAAATATTAACAGTTTTACTAATTTAGACTCTGAGTGACATAGAGCCACGATGTAGATTTGGATGGGTGGAAAACCATTATTTTAGTTTAAAGTTTCGAAACAAAATTCGTGAGCTAATTGGTGTACACCTTATCAGCTATGTACCTATTCATTTGATCTTTTTGATTAAATTTGAATGTTTGTCATTTTCAGAACAACAATTTCGCTTCTGCATTAACAAAGGTGGCTTCAATTGCTGGACCTATTTTCACGGTAACAGCGATTGTATTTGATATAGCATTTTTAGCTATTGATATTGAATCGGCTGAATTAATTCTTTTGAAGAAAGAATTTGCAAATCTTAATAACCGAATAGATAAATGGGGTTCTCAGTTTGATGATGTCAAGAAGAAGATAGACTGGATGTCTGTTCAAGTTCGTTTAATTTTTGTTGCTACATGTAGATATGCACCTAGGACAACTGGCTCATTAGGAAATATGAAAAATCAAATTCCAAAAATCTGTATGTTTCCAAATTATTAAATTGAAGCTTATTGACCTAAAACTCGTGTAAAATGCATAATAAGAATGAAACCAATTTTATACCTGTGTATGAAATTGTATATTGTAATAAACAACAGTAGGTATATTAAATAACTTACACGCATAAAAATATTTTTTCAATTTAATAATTAATTATAAATAATGTAAATAACTATTTAGGGAATAGCACGTACTTTCAATTTCAGTCGCTATTTGTTCTGAATTAAATGGTTTCTTTAACTAAAATTCAAAATTATCATCCCATATGACAATACTGTATCAATAAGATTACTATAAATGAACCATGTTATGAACAAAGTACCTATTATTATTCCGAGAAGGTTAAGCTGTTGCAATTTTGTAGATGAGCTATGGAGAATATGAACGCAATATTCGTGCTGTACATTTGGAATTGGATAATCTGGTTCAAGTTCAAGGTGATATGCTGAAGAACCAACAGAAGCGTTTTATTCAAAAGTATGAATCAACATTTTTGGCTGCTGCTGATAAGCTCTACCTTGCAATGATTAATTCTGGTGATCTGTTTTCAGAAAATCTTTTTCTTGTAGCACAACAATACACGGAATATGATCGTCAAAAAGTGCAGGTTTTTATGTTAGGAATATTTCAGCTATTAATGCAAGGCATTCAAATCCAGGCTACTTATGTGAAAATAAAGTATAACTCTACTCAAAGCACAAAGTTCATAGAAAACTTATGGTCAGAAAAATTAGAAGTTCTGCAGAAGAAAATGGAAGACATTGATCTAAATAATGAAAATCATTGGTCTACACAATACAAAATTGATATTAATAACCTTTTAAAGCAGCACAAAGGTCAAAGTAATAAAGAGTTTGAGGCATTAGCATTAAATTTCGTTGGCAAAAAATATTATTGGCGTAACTGGTTTTTGATCACTTACAATGAGTTAAAAAATGCAGATGAGCACGCGGTTTCAGAGTGTAAAGGAATTCAACGTTTTGGTTTCTATGGACGGAATTTCATAATATCAAGCAAAGATAAAAAGGCTCCTCAGATGAATGAATTGCAAGATAGAGGAAATGTAACTATTGAAATATTCAATAGCTGGAAAAAGAAATATTATTTTGACAGAGCAAAGAAAATTGTTTCGGAACTACGTAGAATACTATCTCCGTGTGATCTATTTTATCACATGTCTGCGATTAAATGTGGCTCCGGAATAAATTTCGCAAAAACGGGTGGAATATTGGCACACGGAGAAATTTTTCTTGTTAACAATTACTGCTATGCTGTATTTCTATTTGGATGAAAACATTGTTTTTGTTTAGCAGCATGCTGAATAAATACAATTTTTTTTCTTAGCAGTGAATTTCGTTTATGTAAAATTAAGATAAAAAATAACAGCTAATTTTCGGTGATCACATGCACACAAAAATTAAATCAATTTGCATATCAAACAAAAGTTAAAAGTAACAATTACATAAATATATTTGTGGTAATATAGCAACGTATGTAGGTAAGCATATAAAACAAGAATACGTATGGTATGTATGTATAATTATATTTCAAAATCTTTTATTATGCATTTGAAATTTGACAATTAAGGCTACTTTACCTATGTATATATAAATACATTATGCACCTAGGGTAACCGTAAAAATTTAATTTAAAAAAATCATATTTTATTTTTTAATATTTATAATGACGTAAACGTAGGTGTTACAATCTAGAGAAAATAGTCTACAGTATCTGGTCACAATATTTTTCAAGGATATCATATGGTGACGAAGAACTTTAAATAGCTTAGAATAAAAGTTCTTATTTCAGCTATTGTTCTGAATATTGACCTTTCTGTTTTGTTTCTAAGTTTCTAAAAACATAATGATAACATAAGTTCAGAATGGGACTTTTGATGTGCCTTTGTAACAACACTATTTTCTAAAAAAATTGTATGTGGTCCGCTTTTCAAAACTTGGAAACCAAACGAAAAGGTCAACCATTCAGAACGACCGCTGAAGAAGAAAAAATATGTTGGGCTTTTGGGACTCGTTTGCTAGGTAGCAATTGTCTAAGAAATTCAAAGCTCTTTGTCACCATTGCCAAAATATGGTGGTTATATAATATAGATTGTTTTCCTTGGTTTGTGCATATAAGTTTACGTCATTATAAAATTCTTTAAATAGTTTTTTTTAAACGCATTTTGCATTAAAGATATTATGTCTAACGGTTCAACGAAAAAACCGGAACATAACTTTTAGATCATTTTAAAATGGTATAAAACACATTTTATGGCGGAAAACTGTAGGCTAATCCGTAAAAATTTCTCAAAAGTAAAATAGGTAATAAGTGTTAGAAAAATAAGTATTTATTTACTTTTCTCCGAATCACTAATTTAAAGTTCAAGTCATCAGATATATGTATTATATCACAACATTATCTTGTACAACAGATTGTGCGTCAGACATATTCCTCCAAATTATTCTGAGTTGATTTACAGTTGGTCGGGGTAAATTTGTTAGATCGATATTATTTTTTAAAGAAAACTTACAATTTGTTGATACTAGTTTGACAATTATTATTTGTATTCTTTGTTTTATCAGTTATCAAAACTGGAAAGGGAAACACATTATTATAATTTAGTAAGTTAATATTAGAGACAAATATTTCATGGGAATTACGATTAACATCAAGCATTTCCATTTGGAAGTTTGAATTGTTTTTATTCAGATTACTAATATTAATATTAATAGTATGATTAATATTTGTGGTATAGTGCCTTCAACTTTTCGTGTATTGCGCCTCCGAAAGAGGCAGAGCGGCTCCATGATGGTCAATTCATAATAATAAGTGGAGGCTATTATTAATACAGTTACTAGTATTACCAAAAGGAGTTTATTGGCCGTTAATTTGAGGGACTTTGTTTTTTGTTATGTCGTGAGGATTGGTTGACCTCTCAGTACCGGGCTCCCAGCTTTGGTTCTTAATATGGTTCGAATTGTACCATTCTCGAGTGCTCCGTTGTCTACTGACCTGTGTAGATTGAAGGTAAGGCAATGGGTAATAATATTCGAATTCTTGTCGATTTGCTGAACGAAAGGGCTGTTGATATGGATACATATTTATCACTATGCACGAAAAGGATGTTGTTGATGGCGGTTCGGTAAGTGGTTGTCGGTGATACTTTGTTAGGCAACACAGAATTTTAATAATTTGATGAAGGTGTAGGGCATTGTCGAGAAATACATGTTCTAGGTTGGGAATAGGTACGTTATTGATTGTGGAAGTTGATTTGAGAGCAATGGTTTTAGTGAACAATATTTTGAGTTTGATCTGGTAGGAGAAGTTACACACTTCAACTGTTTTTATCTTTCTATTTTGATGTTTTAATTGTTTTGATGTTATTTTAAAATCCGACTCGTCATCAGAAGACGAACTTGGTGATAATATTGAGAAATACAAAGAAGTTGATGATGTTTGATTAATAGGGCGGAAGGGTAGTAACACTTTTAATACATTTAGAACAACATTTTTGCTAAATGAGGTAAGTGATTCTTTAAGGCAGTCTGTTAACGTATTTGTGATAATGTCACAAATTTCACACCTAAGAGTAGGATCAGCTGTTGTAGATGTTGATGAATCAACATAATAGGTTGTAATGATTCAGCACTATCGATCGAAGATTGTGATGAGGTTATTTTACTCTCAGGCAGAGATATGTGTTACGTAATGGGTGGAGCGATAGTCACCCACAAGGATTTCATACTTCCTGTGCATTGATTGATTTGAAATTTGGTCAGATTTATCGACAAATTGTCACTATATTGTTAGCATTTAAAATGGTTCTCTGAATATCACCTAACGAAAATAAAGAGGTATGAGTTCCGAAAGTGCTACTATTTATATAAAGTAATAGGTGATACATTAGGACGGTGAATAATACATGTACAATAGGATGCGCAGATTGGTATTTTGAAAGTTTAAAAACGGAAGAGGAACATACTACATATAACAAGGGATTGTCAACTCTAAACTTTTGTTTGCTGATTTTTAAAGGCCAATTTTTCATATCTCTAAAACCACTGAGCCATTTGCTATGAAATTGGGAACATTAAACTTATAAGAGAAACCTATTTTTAAAATTTCAAGGTCATAGGTCACATGACCTGTGTTTTGGACCAGCTCAAATGGCCGAAAACATCAATGTTGAATGGACTAGAACTAAAAAATAATAAAAACTTTTGATATTCAATTATTCAAATATTATTTAGGCTCCTTTCAATTAACTTACGACATTATTTTTGATCTATATCGTAGGGCCGACATTTGATTTTTCACATTTAGTCTTATAACTCAGCATTTTTGATAGATATGAATTCCATGTTAGTATCATTCAAACAAAAATGTAAATATCTATTTTGTTGTTAAGATATTTAATTTTATTGATTTTTCAATAGTGTGTACTTGAACTAAATTCGAGGAGACTAAATATTGCTAACTAATATTTAAATCATTGAATATCAAAAGTTCTTATTACTGTTCAGTTCCAGTCCATTCAAAATTGATGTTTTCGACCTTTTGAGCTCGGTCAAAGCAAGGGTCATGTGACCTATGACCTTGAAATTTTAAAAATGTTTTCTCTTATAAGTTCAAATCAATGTTTCAAATTTCCAGGAAATTGGTTTAGTAGTTTCAGAGATATAAAAAAATTGGCTTTTAAAAACCAGCCTAAAATTAATGGCACACAAAACCTTGAGTTAACAGTCCCTAGTTATAGTATGTCCCTGAAACGGAAATACTCAATCGACCCCAATAGTTTTCACATCAACAAAACCTTTCATTTCTCACTAATAACCAGAATGAAGATCGATTTATATCAACCTTGCACAGGACCATACACACCTTGACTTCACATCCATAAAATGTCAAATGTCAGATGCCTGTTCCAGCAACAATATCTTCACAATATCCTCTACAGGAGACGTCATGAAGCAATAACCATCCACCAAAAACGGGTAGGCCACACCCCCTTTCTAACGCCTACCTTTCACAACATCACAAACACCTGCTCTCTCTGACAAGACCAAGCCACATCCTCAACGCCTGCACCAAGCACCTTGGTCTTCGACCTACCCTCCGAATCCCATACACCCTGTGAACCTAACCCAAGACTGATTGTGTCGTGACATGTCGTAGAAATTGAAGTTTTCATCCCCGAATGGACTGATAATAAACAAACTAAACGGTCTATTTTATATAACTCCTATAACAGTTCGTATATATCTAAAATTCAATGTCGAAAATGAGGTCACATTTATGTATCAAACCATTTTTAACCATTTGGTGTATAAGTTGAACACATTCTTCGTAGATTGGAAGTGACGTACATTCATAAAAATTGTCACTATAATTCAAAACTCAAAGTTCGATAAAGCTATTAGCTAATAGTTTAACATGAATAAATGTTCAAAATAAATGTATCATACTATTTAAAATATTCATCACATTTATCTGAGTTCATTAGGCGTCATATGGATCGCAAATTGATCAAAATGTCATTGATTCAGAACACCGGAATACGATCACGTGGAACATTTACAAGATCGTCATCAATATTGAGTAGAACCTATGAAGAATAAAAATATCATATTCAAACGTTGACCTATTTAAACAAGAATATTAATTCTATTAGAATTCCTATGTGTATGTGTTTAGAAACGTGCTCTGTCGATAGGCTCTTTTTATCCTTTTTATATATAGATAATAATTATCAATATTAGTTATTATAATGATGTCGATGTTTTAGATAAAACAAATATTTCAATAATTCTACAACATGTACAGTAAACAGCTCGTTATTTTTGCCGAGCCAGTAACTTAAATATACCTACACATATTTTTTTATTTTAGGATAAAATCAATCAAACAAAAAAAATCAGAATGTATTAATTGCTATTAGCTATTTACACGAGTGCAAAATATGTCTCTTTATTGCATTCTTCGAGATTAACATGTCTAGGTCGAGATGAATGCTATGAAGAGAATTTTATTTTTTACTAATCTGAGGAGAATCTGCATTTCTATGATTCAAAAGACTTGATTTGTAATTTATTGAAATCCATAGAGTCTGCCTAATTCATCAACAAATTTTAACAAATATTAAAATCCTCTATAGTCAAATAATAATAACTTGATTTGTATTCTGCCTAATTCACGGAGTGAATAAAGTAAAATATTATTTCACTCAGTGAAATAAAGTAAACTATCATAGAAATAATGAGGTCATAAACATCGCATTACGGCACATAAAAAAATAAAATAATATACATCCCGGCAAAAAACAAGGTCCCATGGATTTTCAAAATGTCATTTTTAACAGTCGCTGTTAGAAAAGTATATGACTGACAAAGTTAAATTTTTATACAACTATGCAATGACATATGCAAAGGCTATGTGAAAATGTTAATTTTGTTGGTTGTATACTTTTATCACTGTTAAAAATAATATTATAAAAAGTGAAAATCCAAGGAGCCTCGTTTCGTTTGGCCGGCGGGGCTGACACTTATGATATCATATTATGAGCATTCTTTTGTGAAACATGATTGTGAGCTCAATATTATACTGGCTTAATTATGGACAATGTAGGCCTCTATCAAAATATTACTTAATAGGTAAGTACTAAGGATAATTCCATCATAAGGAATTTTGCTGAAAAGTAACTTCAGTAAAATCACAAATATATTTTCTTTTACCATGAATGAGAAGAACATGGACATCGCCGAAAGAAAGTGCCAGACATCATGTACATCATAAAAATCCAGTAGAATACAAGGCTGGTTTAGAGATCGTGACACAGCAGGACTGAACTGCAAGCAATAAGAATCATTGTTTAGTTTGTCTCACATTAAAAAAAAAAGAATATTAGAAAAAAAACTATATTTCATGTCATTAGGAATCTTATCATATGTATTAGCTTATCATTTATTTTAAAATTTTATAATAAATCAATAAAATTATAAATTCAAAAGATAAGAGTTCTAAGAAACCCTAATAAAAGATTGTTGACTCCGGTACCGTTTGCACGTTCTATGAAATTAATAAATGATTAAAATTTACGTAAATTAATTTCCTTATAGGTATATGTCTTGTTATAAAAATCCGCGTTGTATAAAAAGTATTCTTTAATTTTACATTGTGTATTCACTTAAAAAACATAAATCAATGAAACACTAAAACACATGATTTTATTCTTTGTTTTGTCTTTCATACCCTGCCAATGATAAACTGCAAATCATTGCGAAATTTCTGAAAGGTTTTCATCAATTATTCTCGTAAAAAATCTTGACGGCTTCTTGATGAAGTCCAATCTGTTTATTAGTGATTCTAGATGTGAGAATACAAATCTGTCACACAGATTTGTGTCAGGGGAATATGGTGCTTGCTTCACCAGCCGGACATTTTGCCGTAAATCTTGAAAAGTAGGGCCGGGCGTTGTCATGGATAACTCGCATGTTTTCTGAACAGCAAAATTTTCACTAATCAATTATTTGTAGCTGTAATATATATTCAGGGATATAAATTTTGGATATATTAATGTTACTGTTTTTTATGGAACACCCTACACATACCTAGAGTAGGGTCTTTTAAAAGTGAATATAAAATGTAAATACTTTAGAAAACGCAGGTTCTATGGCAAAACTTATAGATATCTTTACTAAATATTTGAAGAAAAAGAAATAAATAGAAGCATAAGAAGAATAAAGTATTTACAAAATTAATAATCAGTGAATTTTTCTGATTCTTATTGACAACTAGTCACATCAAAATTGAAAATGGATCATTAAATAACTAAACTATATCAGTTTTGTCAAAATGTATAAATATAATATTACAAATTAAACTCATTCTAATGATAAGATGATAAAGATTTTAATTATAATTTTATTATTTAACTATAAAACTCATATTTATAAGCCTCGAAACATGAAATTTTTTATCTTAGTGCTTTCGACATAGGTCACATTTTTCCATGTGGATCAAAGTTTTGATAGAAATATTTTGTAATTCAATAAAATTAATTAGCGATTGGAAAATATCTTTAAAGTGATCATAATACCTCCCATGATGAAGAATGTTGCACAAAAAAATATACAGCCAAGCCCCAAGTTATGCAGGCGATAAGTGTGTACATCAATGGAAGAAACATAAAGCGCTCTTTGTTTCTAGTCTAAAAAGTGATAGATAAACAAAACATTATACATATTATCTCTTTGTACAATATCTATACCTACTTACAAAATATTTCCTTCCTCCAAAAGAAATAGTGAGCCCATAGGTTCGTTTAGGCAAATTTGGGAATCATAATTTAGTTTGGTTTCTAACACATCAAGATTCCTGGTCTGCAATCGAAATAGGGTCTGGTGCAAACACTATTAAATTTTTTAAAACAAATTGAGCCAATTCAATCCAAAACGCGCTAACCACTAGGAATTTAATCAGTTTATTTTTGTGAACTTCATTACATATGTATAATTTATTTAGGCATCGGTTGGTATTTCAATATTTGAAACAAATAAAGTTACCTTCATAATAAGGTAGAAGGCGCAATACATAAGCAAATTTATCATAAAGATTGCCAAAAGAAAAGATGAAAAATCTCGTGGTTCTTCAATTGCTCCATAAAGCGCACTAAAAATAGATAAATCAAATGAAATTATAAAATTGCTGGCAATTAATGTCGCGGTGGATCAAAGAACCAATAAAAAAATGATATAAGAAGAATTGGGTGTGGCAGCTACAGATAGTAAAAATCTTTACAAGATGCGAAGATGTGAGTAGGAGACATTTGTAATTCTCAGAGGACAAATACTACAAATATGGTCACAGATACTACAACTATGGTTACAGATTCTACAACTTTGGTCACAGATATTACAATATGGTCACAGGTACTACAAATAAGTCACAGATACTACAAATATAGTCACATATACTACAATATGGTCACAAATATTGTAAAATGGTGACAGATATTACAAAGGTAGTGACAATTACAGTGCTTCCAAACCTAATTAGCATAATTTGCTCGCAGGACAAATATTTTCGCTCAAATACAAAAAATATTATTTCTATAAATTAAAAAATAGATTACAATACAATAATTTCAATTATGGATAGCATAGAATTATAATTATAGATGATATAGAAATATTGTATCTTAATACCAATAACAATGTTATTTAGGTTTTTTGAACTGATTAACATATCCGGCCAACGTTATAGAAGAATGAGAATGTCCAAATTGATTTAGTGTTGCCATGAAGTATTATGAGAACATTTTCTGCTAGATTCACAAGAAGTTTGTATTTATCTCCTGTTTAAACTGAACTCTAGAATATTGTTATATTTGAGTTTTCAGAACATAATTGTCGCCATTCAAATAGTAGTTGATCAGATTCACATTGAAAAGTCAATTTCTTCTTTACGTAAACAACATCACTTTCTGTGACCTTTTCTTTTCTGAAAGGATCAATGAATTGTACGACTTTCAAAAGGAGACTTCCAATCGGAAAATAGTGAATAAATGAACGAAGAAATTCTTCGTAAAAGAGACATGCACGTTGAAAGAATAACGCTCGTTTAGTGGCCAAAAGTGATCGATTATTACACAGGGCAACTGTTGTCTTCTCATCAATTAGTAGTCGGATATCGCATAGTTGTTGTTCAGATGGTATGTTCTTAAACTCATTGAAATTCAAAAGTTGCTCAATAAATTGTCGAATGAAAGAATAACAGACATATGGCAGGTGAATAACAGGCTTTGAGGTTTGAAAAAAGTTTCATATTATTTCAATGGTTTCAATGCAAATAAAATGAAATTTATGTATACTAATGTATCTGGAGATTCTAGATATTTCCGTATTTTTGAACTCTTTCTTCAGTTTGATCAGTGTTAGGTAAATAGGTAAAGACGAAAAATAATTCTTCAATGCTGGAAACAACTCAAACCTAGAGACAGACAACTTAAACAATGTGAAGCCATCGACTTTATACCTGCCGTAAAAACTTCAATGGTTCAAGATCCAGAAAGTGCTGTGCTTCTTCAAAGGATTTTGTAGCCTTAACATATCTGAATTTAAAAAAAAATCATCTAACACTTCTTCAATTTCGTCGCCTAAATTGATCATTGCTTTTGCTACAAAATTATGCACATGCTCCGATGATCTTTTATTCGAATCAACCCACCAGACTCTACATTTATCTTCCTTTTACAATCAGTACAAAAACCACACCCCTCTTCGTCCCCCTTTTGCAACTGTTTTTATAGATAGTCATTCTCATCCTCTTCTTCTAACCACGCAGATTGAAATATTGTTAGTCGCTTCATTCTACAACGGCATAAACCTAAATATTATTAAATTGGTATTGTATCTAACTTTGTAGACAATGTTTAATTTTTTAAAATTTAGCTGGATACAATCACCATTTGTTGGCTTATAAATTTAAATTATAGACACATAATTACTGTTATATATTGCAAGTAGTATCAAAATTCATTGATTAATATATTTTAATAATAAATAACAATTCATGCAGTTTTAAAAAACATTTGAATATATAACGCCAATAAATAAATCAAACATAATGTAACAATACTAAAGAAGAAAACACTGTTGATGAAAAGGATTGTATTTATGTAGTACAGAGATGTACATACCTACATAAACAATTTCAAAACCTGTAAGTAGATGAAAATAGAAATATTGCTGCATTGAACCTGTTTACATTTTGTGTTTCAAAAGTTTGAATTTAGTGAGCAAATAAACTTATTTTCTAATTAAAAAAAAGAGTGTTAACTATCACATCCGCGCAGAATGCCATTTTTTTAAAGAAAACTCGTGCTTTCGCAGGGTTTGGAAGCGATGCAATTACTACAAAAATGGTGACATGCTAAACAGATGGTGGCAGTACGAATGACAGGGACTACAAGAGGGTGATAAATACTATGATGGGTCCTAGTATAGTCGCCGCTTGCTCTTTGCCTCGTACCCACTTAGCAGGGGAAAGAGCATTGGTACTAGAGCGAAGCATTTGTGGATAACTCGACTTTTAGGTGTCTCATTGTTGTGCGAAATTTTCGAAGGCAAGGTGAAACTGAAGGAAGAAACTAAAAAAGCTCAGAAACAGTTTGATATAGGGGCGGCAGCTCTACAGCCTTTTTAAAGAGAAAAGGTTGGAGTTTGCGAAATCCCAGATTGAAATAAAGAATTCGCTGAGAGGAAGACCATGCTTAAGCACATCATAAATGACCATTTACGCCAAGCAGTAGCTACTAAAAAATACAGATCCCATGTCCACTCACTATTTGTTTCAAGAGCTTTAGGACAGAGGGTTGGCTTAAACGACATATTACGAATACGGGCCACCTAAAAGTAAAAGATATTGTGCAAAAGCAAACCGATTAAGACAAAACAGATAACAGGGAAGCTTTGAATGATGATACAGAGAAAACAGACCGAGACATTGGAAGAGATAAAGACATTGGCGAGAGTAGTAACACTAATAGAACTGGCCAACCCCTCACAGATCCGATAAATTTCTGGACGAACCACCATAATCCAGTTATTATGTAAATTGTAAAAAGAATAAATAAGCACTAGTTGAATTAAAAGGCAGATCAAAATCAACTTTTGTGATGATGGAATCATTACATTTATACCAACAATGCATTCCTTATATAAGAAATGTGATGGCCACAGTTGATTGAAGAACCAGTATGACAAATAATACCAAAATATCATAATTGTGGTCATTATTAGAAATGTTATTATAAAAGTTGTAATTTCAATATTTTAACAAATACTTCATTGCAGAATAAAAATATTTCCTAAACGTTTAAAGTCATTTAGTGATTATTAAAATTAACCAATAGTGACATAGGAAATAAGCCAAAAATCAATAAATCAATCAGTGACATTCCAAATCTTCTTAGAATTTTGTTTGTCATGGTTGGTTCGAATCTGCAAATCTTTATGAATCCTAAAGAAAAATAAATATAAGGACTCACATTGTCCAATTCACACAATTGGCTACGACAAGCAAAATCATCCGATCTCGATACAATGGACGAAAACAATTAAAGCCATCCGTAATAAAAAGATGATAAAACCGACGTGGCAAACTTAAATCTAAAAATACGGTATAACTTAAAATCAGGAGAGCGGGAATTTTAATTGTAATATTTAAACCTCAAATTATTAAATACTAATGCCATATTCTTACCTAATCTCCAATGGCCCATGTAATAGACTTCAGCTGTTAAAAACAAACTCATTAAGAGAAATATTACAGTGAAAATAAACCACAAGCCAAAACTTCCATAAACCTAAAAGTACAAAACTACTTATTAGTAATAATATTCATTCAGTAAATATCTATAAATAAAATTTCTAGAAAATGGTCCTTTATATTGGATGTCAAGCACACTAATGTTAAAAAATAAATCTAATGTTACAGAACATTCGAACAAGTTGCCATTTAAATTATTTGATAAAACTACAAACATGTGACAAAGATAAAAAACAGCACGATCAAAATTGTAAATGATATAAGTAGAAGATATTAACTTACAACACCAAGTACGCCAACCAAAATGACAATTGCCATCACCATATAAGCTGCATGTGCAGAAGCATTAATATCAGGGTGCCTTGTTTGATAGATTTTAAGCATACACAAGCATGCCAAAATATACATAAATGCAGTATCTAAAAACAACAGCAAAACAGTCTTAAAGTAAATATCTAGAGTTTGAAGTATGACTACAATATACAGAGATTACACAGAAGAAAAAATCTTACCAAACTGAAAATTGGAATAAGATGGACAAATATGATAACATGCACTGAGAATTCCCTCCATTATAAGAGCAACTCCCATCGCGTAAAATAAACCAAAATGTTGTGGTATTCCAACCTAAAATGACAAAACCTTGTGTTTTTTTGTCTATTAAAATATGCAATATGATATGTATAATTATGTAAAAAATATAGTAAAATGACTGAAAAGCATTACAAAGCCCAGAAAAATCACAGGCACAGCAATACCTCTCTGAATAGCCAAGCAATAGATTTAAGAATTAATGCATATAAATGTGCAT
This sequence comes from Parotoplana pacifica, assembly GCA_034780595.1. Lineage (NCBI taxonomy): Eukaryota > Metazoa > Platyhelminthes > Proseriata > Otoplanidae > Parotoplana > Parotoplana pacifica. The sequence continues at coordinate 21,770 of JAUYWI010034453.1, forward strand.
ACAGAAGTAACCAAGCAATAGATAGACAAAATTATGCTTCAATGTTAGTAAAATGATTAGTTTTATTTAATCATAATTGCATTCAAATTTGAGTAGGCACCAGATATACCAATGATATGCAGTCTTTGAGATACATACTTTCTACAATTTAATCAAAACTTTCACCACAAGAGGAAGAAAGTATCTAGTGGTAAAAGTTTTAACTAAATTGAGTAAATTGAACAATAAAATTCGGATAAAAGCCATTTTTAGTTCCTGTCATATTTTACTAAAAATTACATTATTATAAACTCGCCTCCTCTCGTCATTTTGTCTTTCAGTTGAAACAATTTTGAGATGTCGTAGCTCATAAATAAATATTTGAGACGACTTAAGAAGACTTTAATAGAGTTTCTTTTCAAGAGCTATAATTTTAATTCTAAATTCTTGCAACAAAACACTTAAGAATAAGCTATAATAAAGTCAGTTAAAAATAAACTCTGCCAATAGTTCTCCAGTAAGATAACAAAACGTGAGTTGAAAAAATCATATATGGCAAAATTAAGATGATTTCCGACACAAAAATTATAATAAAACTAATATTTAGAGTGTACATAGAGCTATCAAAGCATTCATTACCAATTCTTACAAATAAAAACGGATAATTTGAAAATAAATACTTGTTGCCTTTACAGTTTTATTCTAATTTTATTATTAATCATTAGATGAATTATCTGTAGTTTATCATACTCGTATGACAAAGGTACCAATATTTAAATAATAGAAACAGAAAATGCAATAAATAAGATCAAAAAGCAAAACATGAATACAAACTATCCCTCAGGAGACCTATTGTTTTTAGTTTTTTTACCTTTGGGTTCAGCCTTGTGTCTGTAAACTTAAATAAATATACAGAACTTCAGATAGTTAATCAAACTTACTTAATTATTACGTCTACCTATGTATATATTTTAGAAAAATATTTTGGAGTCTTATATAATAAATACCTACTCGTATTACTAAAATTGGGAGTCACAAATGCTTAGAAATGTTCACTTACAAGTTCATAAGTTGCACTCAGTTCTCTAGCATGTTGACTCAGCAGATCTCTAAAATTTAAATTAAATGAAAACTATGTACTAACGATTGAACAGCAAACACAAGGTTCTACCTGTGTCTGCAATGAAAATCATCTTACCTTCGAACGACAAGACCCAAGAATAGGATACCAAGCATTAGGTATCCAATATTGGAGAAGACATTGTTAAAAGCAGATATCATACCAAATTGATGGGAGCAGAAGAAGTTATAGTAGCACATGTCTTCATTTCCTGTCACATGCATAACCTGAAAGATTATAATATAGTTATAGGGAAATAAATGCATTTAATATCAGATATGTAATTGGAAATGGAAATATGTAAATTGGGTGTTTTGTAATTTAGAAAGCAGTTATATTCAAGTAAGTTATGTTATTATATATACTGTATGTGAAAAATAAATGATAGCAAACAGATGATAAAATAAAGATTGAAATTGTGGAAGTTACTCATCCTGGTTTGTAACAAAGCTATTTGTAACACATCTAAAAATTATTTTAGACGAATTATTTAAAGAATTTTAATGCACAGTAAAATTACTTTTTGATAAGTTATAACCAACTGAACAACAGGCAATCCATAAAATATTGAAATGATGATCATAAACCTAAAACAAAATAACCACAGACTTGTAAAATTTAATTAAAGTACAATATAAACAACTTTAAATTGAAACTACACAACAAAAGCTTACCATAAATAGAGCATATACTTTTTTGATAAAACCGATCCCTTTTTCTTGGACAAATCAGAAACAAATAGAATTTTCTAGAAAAAACAAACAATAAAAAGCAACAGTTAGAAGTAAAATAAAATCACCTTTCGCTGGAAACATTATTCTTATCTTTTCCTGTCATGTTCGAATACTTGTAAGTCTATCAATAGTCCGGGAGCCCATTGGGTTTTAATCATAATATCGAGTCCTAAAGGTTTGATGGTTTTAATACATTGTATATGTGAAAACAAGTTCAGAAAGATAAGTTTTGCGTTGCACCAATATTGCATATAGATTCTGGGGTTACTCAAATGGACCACTAAATGTATTTTTCCTATGCTGAAAAAATAGGTTAAAAAATTGCTTCATTTTTATACTACAAAAGTCTCATAAAAAAATTCTGGGTGATCCTATGTTCACAAAAAAGACGTTTTCTTAAGACCGTTTATTTTATTTCTTCTTCCAGTGGCGGGAGCTCGGAGCCAGCGGACTCCATAGTCATCAGTCAGGCGACCAATTTTACGCAGATATTTCAGAACATTCTTCTGCTCGACATTGAGAAGCTAGATATTGACGTTGGGCCCAAAGATTTGCAGGCGATGCGTGGTCCATATGATGCAGTGAAGAAGGAGGTGTTCGACGTCTTCATGTGCCCTAGGCAGTGCGGGGAGATGGAGCTATCATCAATGCCTATACGATGGCGATAACTGTGGATGAGGGGGCTGTGGCCAGTGCGAAGTTGGGCTAAAGTGCGGTGTTCATTCCTGTTGAGTTTCTCGATACTCTTCGGTGGTTTACCGCCTGTGATTTTATAATGGTGGTTAGGTCGGATGATTTCTATCCACATACATCTACAGTGACAGTCTAGAATATTTATTTAATCTTGATAAATAAATATTTCTTTCTACCTGTACTGATTCTTCCATTTGCTTGGTATCCTTAGTTGAATTCTCATCATCATCGTCATCCGAACTTTGACCTCTGTCAGTTGTTGAATCTTCACTTTTTTTATAAGTTCGTTCAGTTATACTACTTTCTGTTTCTGTATCTATAAGTAGTCAACAATATAGAGTATCCTAAAAATGCTTAATTTAAATAATATTTTATAAATATATTGGCATTGATAATTGAAAATACGCGTTTTAGGACATCTTGCATGTAAATAAATCTGCGACAATAAAGTATAATGAGACACTGTTTATTAAAATAATTTATATTTATATAATTGTTTGAAGCAAACTTTTAAAGAGATTAACTAGACAATATGAGACCTAATGAATGAATACCGCGAAAATTTTATGCGTGAAGATGTTGACATGCTAGATGAAAGATGACAAAAAGATTTGATATCGAAAATTCGTATAATTTTCACAGTTTTGATTAGACTAATTTGCAGAATATCTAACCTGCAATCTTTTTCTGACTAGCAGTGTCCTGTATAAGCAAAATATTGTTTAATACGAAAATTAGATTCCTGTGACTCTTGTTTGCTTATCGTTTTTCTTTATTATTTCGTTGCTCGATATTTATTAAAAAAAACTTACTTTTGCGTTCTGATGAGGACCCATAAGATTCTTTCCTATCATTAATTGGAGCACCACCAACTAAAACAGTATTATACTTCTTTATAAGTATGGAACCAATATGTTTATCTATCAGGGATTTAACATGCAATAATGTAAATTTCAAACTTTGTTTGGATTTTATAGCCATTTAAATAATTTTGGCTAAGAAACTATTATCGTTAATTTCTTCAAATATTTGTGGATTTGTATTGCTGAGCTTTCAATAGACTTAACTCCCAAAATTGAAGTCAATCAAACAAAGTTTAAGTTTTAGACCTGATGACGTCATTGACCTTATTATTTTTTCTAAAAAAATCGTTTATCCTGAGACTTTCAAATTACCTAATGTATCAAATTTCAGTCCATTCCATGCACGGGAAGTATGATATTCTAAGAGAGGGTGATTATGCATTCCTTTATCAGAGATGTATACCAGAAATGTTTATCAAATGTTCCCCATATTTTCATATTACTTAAAACCAAGCGAAATAGTTATTAAATACTAAGCATTGTGTCTGGTGAACTTACTAACACTTTCTTCCATATTAGAAAATGATCTAGAACTTCCACTAAAATACAAGAAATTAGTAATACAAAATAACAGTTTGTCACTTTCCTTCACTTCTGCAGTATTTCAATCAAATTTCCAATGTATGATTAAAAAAATTAATTCGATACCATTATACAATTTAGTAAAAGTTTAAAAAGAGAATGTGCTTAATATTATCGAGTCATTATTCCTATATTTACTGCGTGAACATATGCAGACCAGTCAAGTGCCACAATTTTTAAAAGCATCTTTTAAAAATAATTTATAATATTAAGAAATTCTCAAATTAAAAACGAACAGTGACTACTACATATCTCTGTAATGTAAAATTGCCAAATTGTACTAACGAGTATTGATAAACAAGCGTCACAATTCCAGCAATCACGTAGAACAAAGCAAAGAAGGCAACTCCACCAAAAATGGGTAAGTAGTATTCATGTTCTGAAAAAAAAATAAGACGCATTAGTTTGATTCTATCAACACACCAACGTAATGTACATAACAGATGTCAGGGTATAGGCATTCTCTAGAAAGTCAAGTAGAAACAACTTTACATATACCTACAGAGATCTCAACAATCTTGGTGTCAACAACCAGACTACTTCAGCTAACTGTTCCCACCGTGAAATGCGGTAGAAAAAAACTAAAAGACAACTGTATAATATTGATTTTAATGATTATTTAAACTGTTTGGTAATAATGATATATATATAGAACATTTTGTATAGACTATCGATTTAAATAAAATTAACGGTGGTCACCCTTCGTTTTTAGTTGGAATCTTTGATGTCGTACCAAACTAAATTTTTACTGATTGACGTTTGAAAACAAGTGTAATCTATAATTCGTTCAGAAATATCAATGGTTTTCAAGTAATAGTTTCCTTGGTTTAGATTTATGATACCAATAAACACCTTTTTTCAAAAATCTAGAGAATTGAAGAAAAGACACACAACGGTGTTGATAACTTTCAGATGTCTTTTTTGCATACAATTGCTCTACTTGAATTACGAATCTCATTTTTCAAACTCCATGCTTCAAATTTATTAACTCGTAACCGTTTATTTTCTGAAGCATAATTGAACCAATCTTCAACAAACAATATCTATCACCAGAAATGGATTTAAAATTAAAATAATGTCTACATTGTCGATTAGCAATTTAGAAATGTCCGATGAGTCAAAATATACATTTCCTAATATATAGCCAATGTGGGCTGTCGTGTTGTAGATGATTGTAGCGATTATGTTCACGTCAAATTACAAAATTTCATTGATATAATGAAGATACATTCTATTATATAAAGCGTTCTCAAAGGAATAAGCTCGAATTTATATAATTATTTCAAACTGAAAATGCACTATGTAAAACTTCTGTCTATCTTTGTACTTGTTGGCAATAATTGGTGGTGAGACTTGTATGTTGCAACAATTATAATATGACAGTAATTTCCATGAGATGCATCATCTGATTTATATTGTGTAGGCACCAATCTTATGTGTTATTTACAGAATTCATTCAAATAAACTACATGTGAAATATTGATATTGTTGGAAGAGAATTACAGGCAATATAGTAAACGCATAGCGTCATTAAATAGTTCACCACACTGTATTGTTGAAATGTGAAATCAATGGGATACCCAGGTCTTTATGTATAAGTAACATTAAATTTTGTCTATCTTATTCTGCAAATTAATTTGACATAAATTCCTTGAAAAATAGAATTGATACTTCGAAATATGTAATCATCTATAAATACTCATAGTAAAAAGTGATAACAATTTAGGGTAAATCAAACACACTAAAATGTCGTTTGCTACTTATATTTCCAAGATATGTCAACAAAAAATTGTTTCTGCACCAAAATAACAGGGCTCCATTGAATATTTGTATATTTTTGCTATTATGAACACCCACATGTTTCTATACAAATTGGAATGTAGTTTATGTATGATATTATGTTGTATTTACTAGCAAGTTGGTAATAAAATAATTGATTAATTGATTGAATATTAGTCTTTTATTAACCAACCGTATGTTACAATTTTTCTAAAATTAGGTATATATTTGGGATTTTAATAAACTATACATTCCATTTATGGATCCATTGCGTTATATACATTGTTATCTACGTCAATCTTTTTAAGATATCATGACAAATGAAAACCATAAAACCTTATAGTACGTTTTTAGAGTCAACTTAAATATTCTAGAACTTACTGGCTAGAGTTTTCAACACTGTTAATTTCAATCTTTTTTTCTTCTCAGATCCGGTGTCGATAGCCCCAGTGTCTACAAAACAATTTTCATTATTTAAATTAACCATTAAAAGGTCAAGAAGAAATTTGAAATTTATAGACCAGAACATGTAAAACCCTAAAATAAACGAAATTCTTTTTGGTGCTAGTTCCCATAAATGCGTATTTTCAATAAATGTTTGAAACTGATAATATGTATATACTATAAATCGCAGCCTCCAATACTAATTCAATAAGATTTAAATAAAGATAATTAAGGAAATCAGAAAAACCTGTGCATGTTCGACATCTCAAAATACACTTAATATCTTTGAGTAGCTATTTTCTTTTCTAATATTTATAGTTTATATATATTTTCTTGATGCTATGTAAATACCCCGAAAATCATATAATGTTAGATAAATTAGTAAATATTCTTTGTTGATATGCAATATTGCGGCCCGTCCTAGCATCAGTTTCTAAATCAATCAATCAATCAATCTCTCTTTATGTATCTATAGCATCTAAGGTGTAATATGGGTGAAATACCTACTGTGCGATAAAATTCTAAAAATATTTGTTGTTATGTAATATGGACGTAAGCTAGCAACAGTTGTTAAAGGGAAAATGACTAAATGTATGTATTAGAAAATGAAATGGTAACTTAAGTATCATGCGGTCAAACATCCATAAAATATTTCTATGAAATATTGGCATCTCTAGAAACTGCATATAAAAACTGACAATGAATTTTTACTCTTCATCCTAAAATTAGTCTAGGTTCCAAATTTTAGTAAAATCGTTTAATGTTTAGACTGTGGCGTATTTCCACGATAAGTAGAGAGAACAACTATGTAGTTATAGAAAAATTTATGTTTTATGTTTTCCAGCTACAATTTCTTAAATATAGGTAGGTACATAGAGTAATAAATATATCTAATAATTACTCTATGGGTAGGTACATATTACGCATCTCGCACTAGAGAGTAAATACTTAAGTGAGTAGAAATCACTGCTATAGTCAGAGTCGATCTATATTATGTGGAGGGAAACACTACGTGACACTCTCCAGACTCGGCAGTGGTGTAGTGATTGTCTTGCTATTGTAGAGAACTTAGAGGCTTGTCAGTAATGGCGAAAAAGGCACCCGGGGCTGCGAGCAGTGTTTAGTAAATTAACTCTGTAGGTGACGTGCGCACTCCCAGCAATACCCACGGTAGCTCATCAATCCAGTTGGGTCTTGTAAGTTGACGCACAAAGCGGAAATACTGCCCTTAGCTTGTGGGTGGTAGGCCGTAGTATGTTCCCAGGAGCTTAGACATAGCAGCCCACAATAATGAGGAGGAAACTGGAATCCTCGATCAGAAGTGATGGTGGCAGGTACACCGAAGTGAGCAATCCAGTGACTGATCAACGCTTGAGCGCATGCTTTATTGATGTGTCGACTAGCAGGATGGCTTCTGGCCAGCGATTGAATTGGTTCACGGTGGTAAAAAAGTGGTGTGTATAGCCTTGTGACTATGACAGCGGGTCAACTAGGTCAAGGTGTATGTGCTTAAACCTGCGTTAAGGCACCTGCGGAATAGCGCCTGTGCTGTTGACCTGGTGTCCGAAAAATTCAATTTCTGATTGGCCAAACACGCATTTAATTGTGTGTTATCCGAACTAGACCATATTGCAGGAGACGTTGAAAATTTGGTGAAGATGATCTGTTCTGTTCCGAGCGGCAATCCTGTCAGAGGAGCCGAAGCCCCCGCAGGTACAAGGCCACAGGCAGGAAACTGTGTGAGAAGATTTCCCAATGGGAACTCTGTTGATATAACATAAATGCGCTGTGATGGCTTTATCGCGTCTTGGAATCGGAGTGATGGTCAATGTCTGCGACGACTAATTTGCGGCCTTTCATGTCCACTAGAATGGTACGTCGGCGATTATTAAATTTCACACATTAGGTCGGGAATTGATGTTGATGTTGAGAGACATTCCACGCACACCAAAAAATGCCTATTGCAGTTCCGTTTGCTGCATCGACAGTTGGATGTTTAGTTGCTGAACGTTGATGTACCACTGTAGCTGAAAAAATGGTAACCTTTGCACCTGTATGGATGCAAAATTCCAGACAAAAAGCACGGTCGTGATAGTAGAAAAGATGCTTGGATGACAGGCCGGCTGTTGTTGCAACTACTGGTGGCCGGTCAGTGCATTTCCCGACTTTTATATGGAGCTTGGCATTTGCGTGCGTCATTGCCAAAGCTAGCATGATAAAAACAAGATCGTCCACGTGTTGTATATTTTGTTTATAAGTTCGACCAGGTGGAGTAGCAGACGCCCCACATATGGATGCTCCTTAGTTGCTAGCGACTTTCCCGTGATCAACGAAGTTTTGAGAGATTAGTTGCAGATGAAGGTCTTCGGGCAGCTGCCCCAGGAATATCTGTTCCAAAAAGAAACATGAACCGTGCACGTTTGAGGTGATATCTCGTCCATCAGTTCCAATGGTTTGCAATCACCTAATCCTTCTTCTTCTATATTTATGGACCCATCGGGCAGACTACCTGTGCGGTAGCCGATCACAGCGCCAAGAGCTCCTAAACCTGTATCCCAGGAAGTTTGTGGGTTTCGCAAGCTATACACGGTGATAGCCAGTACCCATTGGTCACCACGGGGGGGGCAACACATTAACCGGCAATGACAACCGCAATATCACCTTTAGTGGGGATAGACATTAAAATTAAGATCTTAAGATGTGTATCGAATTTTGGTTGCTAGGGTCCAGAGCATTACTATAGTAAGATATATAGTTCAAAAGTTATGTTTTTTCCGATTTTTGGACATTCTGGCCCAATGTGCGCTACAAGAGCAAGACTGATATCGTGATATCGGTTCCAGATTTCAACATCTTTGATCAAACAAACTTTATCTTCTAAACTACTTAAACGATTTTGATAAATTTGGTGCATTTAATTATCATCTGAGCAGGTCGAAGTGTAATAAATTTCAATTTCAAGTCAGGAAACAATTTGCCTTTTTAACGAAAAATGGTCAAAATGGGCATTTCAACGATCCTATGTATTGAGTCCATATGTATAACAGAACTCTTAGGTTAATGTTAAAATAAATGTCCTATCAGTTACTGAAATTTAATAATGTGTAGAAGATATAGAACATACAAATCTAAATACTAAATAAGAAAACCATTACCAAACAAGCAGATGAATTGAACAAAAAACTTCAAAATTTTATTAAGTTTTATATATTACATATATAGTGTTTAAGAGCAATAATAAAGAAACAGGTATACTTTGATAAAAATATACTACTTATCTATATTACTTGCAAATGATAGCCCAG
>JAUYWI010034454.1:0-18387 GCA_034780595.1 Parotoplana pacifica
CATATTCAATTCTAAATTGCCCCCATCCTCAATCATATCATGCTTATCAAAGTCTGTAGACAACAGTGATTTCAAAAATACTCCTACTTCTGTATCTTTAATGTTATCAAATACTAGACTTTGAATAAACTTTCCTGTAGCTTCAGCAGAAATTAAATTATTAATTATGTTTGAAAATACACGACTAAGAGTAGGTTGTGCAACATTATCATTGGATGCTAATTTATCCAAATATTCTACTGCCTGTCTTTCCTGTGATTTTGGATACAGTAATTCTTTTGAAATTATATCTTCAAGTAACTTTTTGAACAGCCTAGCATCTTCAGGAAACATGTTGGACTCCTTGGCAAAATCAAAAATGCTGGAGTCTCTATCCTTATCAGCCAGCATTTCAATTAAAGCCTTTAAAGAGTTTGCTATCTCAGAATTTTTTATTGCATTAAATTCTTCACTGTTACAAAATTTTTCTAATATTTCTGGATCAGCAGATAAAACTGAAATTAAATCTAGTAAGTGAGAGTCCTTTGGCATATTAAAAACATTAGCTACAATCTTTAACTGATCATAAGCTGTAGCATGTGTAACTTCCTCGTCTTCACAAGAGACTACGTAGTCTATTTGTTTTTTTAAATGACCAAGTATTTCAACTTCTTCTGGAAGCATATTGTTTGCCATAGTTGAGTCAACTTTACTATACTTCAATGACGAAATCAAATTAAGGCATAATCTATTAACAACTTCTCCATCTAAGTTTTCAGTACTGTCGATATATGCTCTTATTGATACAGGTGATATACTAGTATTAGATAAATGTGCCCTCAAAGTATCACGAGAATTCTCAGAAAGGAGATGTTCATATTTTAGCAACTCCATAACCTCCAAACCTACGGCTTTATTAGAAGCCTGTTTTTTGGAAGGTAAATCCAAAAGTTGATCAGCATGTTGTTCCAATTCTTTTGTGATCGATTTTGAAGTATGCACATCTAAGTAGTCCACCATAGTTTCGTCACGTAAAATAATATCCTTTTTTACAAAATACTGGTATAATGACTTTGGTCTCACATGACCAATATGAACGACATCATCTATATCTGTATCATCAAATTTCAATACATGATCATGAGAAATAAGGGTTGCATCAACTCCATCAATTAAGTTACTTAATAATTCTAATGCCTCTAACGATTTTCTGGATTCAACTATTGATTCTTTTTTTGTAGACTTTATTTTTCGTGTCGCTGCTTTTAATTGTGTTGTTAATATTTCCGAAGGTGCAGTTGGTAATTTTATTAGAGCTGGTGACGCTACTTGTGCCAATGATATATTTTCTGGTGATTTTATTACTGCTGGTGACGCTACTTGTGCCAATGATATATTTTCTGGTGATTTTATTAGAGCTGGTGACGCTACTTGTGCCAATGATATATTTTCTGGTGATTTTATCAAAAGCGATATTCTTCCTTCGGAAACTTCTACCAATACTTCTGAAGGTGATTCGGAATCTACAACATATTCCATCTGAAGTATAGCGTCCAATACTTTTTTAAAGTTACTACCCATCTCACTATCAATAATTTTGGAAAAATGTTTGCTTTTAAAATAGTCTTTGATTATTTTAGAATTCAAATCAGAATTAGTAAGACGGGAAATAATTTCGTTAGCTGGAGTAGTCTTAGGTAAATGTAGTTTAGCACAAAAAAAATTTAAATGATATCTCATGTTATAAGGATCATTGTCTGCGTCAATAGTTTCATGTGTGGATAATGTGGATAGTGCAGTACTAGCTATCATACGAGCTTCAATTGATTTTTCAATTAGAGTCATATTTTCTAAAATGTTACCTGGAATACATTGTACAGCACTTACAACTTCTTCTGTGAGTTCAATAATTTCTTTTAACTTATTCTCTGACTCTAGATCTTCAATTGATCCTAATTTTTCGGATATTTCTAATATCAGACTATCTCTATCTTTCTCAGAAAATGATGATTTCTGCCTTCGTTTTTTACTAAAATCTGAATCCGAAAAATCCATGATGGAGTTTAGTTCACCCTCATTTATATCATCAATCATACTGTTAATTTTCAAAAGTACTACAGCATCTGTATTGCAAAAATCAACTTTACTGACTATACTTCTACTTGAGGTTTTCGTTGTCGCCATATCATATACACTTGATTCTTTTCGCAACATTGATGTTAAGATACGCTTTGCATGCCCATGTTCCTGGACAGCCGTGTCAATGATTTTCTTAGCGTTTTCTCTATTACCTTTAAGTTTCCTAGACACTTTGCGGACCACAGTTAATTCGGAGTCAATTGCACGACTGAGTTGATTAAAACATTCTTTCTCGGTATCTTTTTCAATAGACATTACCCTGTCAATGTGTGCAGCACCTGTGATTTTCCACTGATCTTCATCATATTTGGGTAACTCGGGTATCATCAAATAGGGATCATAATCTTCGGTTTCGTCTACGTCGAATTCTGGAGTGGGTATTTGAATTTTAAATATTGCATCAATATCTTCAGGTACAATAGGACATGTTGTTATATCTTCTTCCTCTGAGACTGTTTGTTTGTCTATATGGGTTATAGGTTTCATCCATTCTGGATCAAATATTAATTTAGCAGTTGATTCAAAATCACCGGTTTTAATCATTTTTATAAGTTGGGAAGCTCGATCTGATGATTCCAGTATTTGAGCAAGTGCCTCCAAAGCTGTCTCATCATTACATAAACATTTATCGATCAAATCAAAATTTTTTCTAGTATCATTAAAAAATAGATTAAGTAGCTTTATGGCGTCACTACGAGAAATTAAGACAGAACTAACAAACTCATTTATCAATTCATCTCTGCCTAAAAATTCAACCCATGTATTGCATGGAGCACCTTCACGAACGGAACCCATTTTCAGTTGCTTAATCATAACACGAGGACCTCCTACATGAGTTGCCAAATAGTCATACATATATCTTGGACCTGTGATAGCATTGATAACACCTAACCGATTTTCACGTGTATTAACAACTTTATCAATTTCAGCAAAGGCAGTCTTGTCATGTTTAATTGCCTGTATAACAATAGAAAAGTTCAAATAAGATACATGAGTCAGCAATAAAAAAATAATTCAAACGTGTTTTTGTTAATTGTTTTAAAAGAATCTCATATTGATATTTTTTAATTAAAACGTGTAGGCATATTTATGAGCTTTGAAGGCCTATGATGTCTATACTTCTATAAAAATACAACTAAACTAAGTTTTTATGAAAAAGAAATTCTCCATTTTTGTTTAGATTCTTTTTGGAAATTCCCAAAAAGAAAGTCAAAATACGTACCTATAGATAAGCATCTAACATTTTTTTATATAAATTAAAATATGAAAATTCGGTCATCTTTGAATTATTTTTGCCAGTTAAATTATAAATTTTTTAGTATGGATATATTTTCTTGACTTTGTTAGCCCCAAAACTTTAAAAATTGATTTAATTTACACACAGAATATGGGTAATTATATACATAGGTAGTTCTTGATGATACCTAGAAAAAAAAGAAAACGATAACTAACCAATTTATATTTCATTTTATAAAAGGTTTCTTTTAGGTATTTCTGGAAACTTTTTTGAAATTTTCTCATAAATTTCAAGAAAGTTAAATATGACTAACGGTTTAGATTATAAAATTCAGGGACAAATGTACCTATGTATGTCCCTGATACAATTGAATAAATTTATTTTCATAAATACTAGACCTAATCAGACACACATATATACAACAATAAAAAGTGCAGCTTTTCACTTTTTTAAATATGCTTGTTTACCCACTATATTCATTAGGTACTCACCATTTTACCAAAATAAATACATAGTTTTATCCGTAGTACATTACGTATTTTTAATAAAACGATACAAAAATGACAAAATCATGAATATTTTTTTTGTCCAAATGAATTATTCATAGTAAAATTTATTGAATTTATTGAATTTATTAAATTTATTGAAAAGTACCTTTTGTTAAATGTTTTTATTTTAGAAGTTTTATTAATTTTTTATTATGACATGGATGATTGATTTTATCTTGGAATTTTCACGGACCCTTTATAAAAGACTTTTTGTAATTGCTTAAATTAAAAACCTCTATTTTAAAATCGACAGTTCACCAATTTTTACAAAATAATGTTCTCTCGTCTGTAAACCTTTTCTTATTTTTTAAATGTTTTTTTTCAATAAAACCGTCAATATTCAACCTCTTTTGCTTAAATTTAAAATCCACTTGGTTTGAAATTTATAAATCAAGCTATGTAACAAAAATGTCCCAATTAAGCAAGGATTGAGAAAATTTAGATACCAGGAACTGGGTGTGTCACCGAAGCCTCCTGTAGCTTCAGGGATCAATTAATATATTTTCCTGTTGCTGAAAAATTTTAAATGAAAAAGATTACTTTAATTCACTTTAAATTTATAAGATACTGACTTCCGTTGTTGTTAGCAAATAAAATATTCGCGTGAAAAGAAAATATTTTTGTAAAAAGATTTTTTATTATTAAAGTTTTGTATTTTAGACATTTATTACTTGCAAATAGTATATGTTTCATTTTACTAAAATTAACAAAATATTTTTACAAAATGTTATTTCCCATGAACGTAACACCATGTCATTTTTTAAATCAACTACTTGTAATATCAACAAAAATCAGTTGTATAAATATGAAGTGAATCAAAGCATTTTCCCGATAATTTTCAGTATAGGAAAAATATATTGAGTGATCCCTTTTATAGAACGGAAAATTAAACTTTTCCATGCTTCTTAATTCTAACTTGAGCAGGTCTGTAACTAGGGGGAATTGATCGATTGAAAAGCTCTAGTCGTCCAGTCAGAACTCATTGTTTACTCAGCATTACTGTGGCGACTACTAATCAGAGCTCATTTTTACTAGGGAAATCTACTTCAATCTATTAATACGTATTTTCGCCTATAAAGAAATTCGATTAGATTACCTTTGTAGGTATTTATTACATAACATTTTTGCTCCTAACAAATTGATGTTTTTTTTATTAAATGGGTGTAGGGGTGGATGGAGCCGGATATTTATGTATTGTATCTGTGTTCTTTTCAAAATTAACAATTGTTTAAAAGTATACCACAATTTTTCTGGCGTGTTAAACCTGTACACACCCTGTCTTAATATTTAAACAAAATAATATTTCGACTCCCCCTCCCTCATATTTTCTATTTACAATCCTGTTAAGCCATTTTATCAATAGGTGATTTGAATATACTTATTGTAAACCATTTAAGTCAAACTTTGAATCAACCAATTATTGGTCATAATTTTGAATATAAAGATCACAATGAGTGTTTAGCAAACCTTAAATAGAGTAGGTTTAGTTGAAGCTATAGAGTAACAATACTCTATGGGTGAAGCTATAAGAAAATCGTCATGAAATATTTCTCAATAGTTTTATTTTCAACTTTATGTCTGTCTGAACTCTGACTTTTTGCAGTGTTCTATAATTCTTAATTTCAGACATATTTGCAGTATAGGTAATTCGATATCCGTCAGAATGTAACTTTGTCATTTTAACAAAGATGCCATTACAAACAAAAAAAAATCAGGAAAATGTTTTGTGTTGCACCCTGCGTCACCATCACATTCTACTTAGTTCATTCTTTTTTCCACGAGGATCCAGGAAATTATTAAGGGGGTCACACATTGCGAGGGGTAAAGTTCAATGTTGAAGTTAATTCTATAAAAAGTATGAACAATTATGTTCCACTAAGAAGAATTTATGAATTAAGAATTCATTAAAAGTTTTATTATTTTAAATGTCTTACACAAACCGACAGACTACATTGTTGTTATTCAATATCCAACAGTTGTATACGTCGTGGATTGAGACGTGCAAAGTCATCAATGATAGCTTTGGTATCCAGTTCCAGACCATAGTGGATGGGCATGAGTAACAAGTCATTCTTCCGTTCCTGCTCCAACGTTGTATGCAGAGAGGTTTTTAGTCTTTGAAGCCCACTGATTTCTTTTCGCACTCGCATGATGTGACGGTGAGTGTGCAGATTACTCGTAGTAGACAATATCTGTTCGTGAAGAATAAATAGTCTATCTGCTTGTTTCTGGAAGTTCAGCAGTTGGAACATCCTTCCATTTCACCTACCACGCATAGAATTTAACCTCAATTTTTGTGGAAGAAGGAAGGGCGTCGTAGTAAATCTTTACTACTTCATAAAATCTTCAAATTGCTGCGGTATTCCTGTTGTGTACACCATAGAAGATAATATGTATATGTACAAATCATATGTGCTCCATAAACTTGCTTTCTAAATCCAAGAGCAAGTAATCTACTACTAGCGGGATTTCCAGGTTCCTATTATATGTAGAATAAATCTTTACTGCAGAAAACAAAAATAAAAAACAAAACCTGTCAAGCCTTCTGGCGTTTCTGCTGGAACATTTGCTCTGTGCTACATAGGCAATGCTAATCCTCCGATAACGAACTAAAGAGTTGGTTATCGTACAAACCGACGTTTCAACGCAATCCGGCGGGGACTCATCTTTTCTCTGATTTTACAATCGAAGAACTGGAACATGCTCTGAGTCGAATTCCAAAAAACAGTGGCACAGACGGCATAATAATAATAATAATAATACTTTATTTAACGACAATTCATATAAGAATATCAAAGTCGGGAGTACATGAGTGAATTATGTAGAGAATAATTTTTTGAAAGTGAACCAGTTAGTTTGAGAACGACATTGAGCAGACAATGTGTTCCAGATATGAGGAGCATAAATACTGAAGGCGCCAGCGGCTCCACTGCTCCTTGGGATTGGTTGGTGGAGACGGAGTGTCGTCTGCGATCTCTAATTGATAGAGCTAGTAGCAGAGGCAGTTGGTGTGAAAACAGACTGCAGATATGAAGGTGCCGTTTTGAGATGATATTTGAAGACAAGGCAACACATTTTATAGTTGATCATTTTACGGTTGGGGAGCCAGTGGAGCTCACGTAACACATCCGTGATATGAGAGCGTCTGGGTAGTTTGATCAGCCAAGCACAACAATTCAACACTCTTTGCAGGCGTTGTTGGAGATGACTGTAATAACCACGACTGCTTTCACCATGCCAAAATAGTATCCTAAACAATTGCAGCTTGTTATTATAAGGGGGGGGGGGGTCACGAGCACCCTATGAAGATCCCCCCTTGAATCTGCCACTGCATAACTATGCTTTAATTTTTATGACATAGACATTTTTGGGTTAAAAAGAAACTCACTCGGAAAATTAAACGATGGACATTGTTCATACCACCGTGTTCTTCCGCTAAAGCTTCAATCAATTTCTCTTCTAAGTTGTATGGTAATGTCTTCTGTTTATCCTTTAGTTTGCGCTCAGTAGCCACCTTTTTACTATTAAAACTGCCCCTTCTCTGTAGAAGACGATCAGCAATCTTGTCCATTAAATTATAATCTTCTTTTTGTGTTTCTACCTCTTCAACTTCATGGGGGCCTTCAGCCTCTGTAATAATGGCTGTAGGATGAAGTTCTTCGGGATCAAGTTCTTTAAAAATAACAAAGTGATGCTATATTAGTATAAAGATGGTAATAAAATCAATATAATACCAAGAAGACATATTATTAGATGCTTAATACAAAGTAAATACATACATTGTTACTCTATGACCTAATATACAGGGTGGCCATAAAGTCGCGCACCAAGGTAAATATCAAAATTTCAAAGATATTGATTTTGATACACTGTCTTCTTTAATTCATTCTGATAGACTCTGATGATTCCCTCATTCTACAATACAGAAAGTACTGAATACAGAACATTTCCATCCATATAAAATTTAAATTCTTCATAAGTTATATGAAGACGATCCTGATCGACGTTTGGAGATGGCGATGTGGTTTAAAGATCAATTAGCAGAAGACCCTGAAATGGTACATAAGAAAATCTGTTTCAGTGATGAAGCGAACTTTTACCTAAATGGAGAGGTAAATAGACAAAATTGTCGCTATTATGCAAGAGAGAATCCAAATTGGATGCAATCCACCAAGGAGCACAGTGGTGCGAAAGTGATGGTATGGTGTGGACTATGGAGAGACCATGTGTTGGGACGACCTTTCTTTTTTAATTCCATGGTTACCAGTGAAAATTACCTGCAAATATTGAAGGAAGACTTCATCCCTCAACTAAATTTTATAGGAGAGGGCCTGCCTGATTAGTTTATGCAAGATGGAGCACCTCCTCACTATGCAACCACTGTCCGTCATTGGCTGGATGAAAATTTTGAGCATTGGATTGGTTGAAGAGGAACTATTGAATGGGCCCCTCGATTGCCTGATTTTAACCCAATGGATTATTATTTTTGGGGACACCTAAAACAGTTAGTGTATGCAGTGAGAATAGAGGACATCGATCATTTGCAATGCAGAATTCATTATGCCTACCAGAAATTCAATGGTGATCAACAACTACTAAATCGTGTTTACCATAACTTTCACCATCGAATCGACTTATGTATGACTTCCTCAGGTGAACATTTTGAACATCTCTAAGTTATCTGTCTTTTCTTGTGTTGTTTTCAATAAAAATAACTTGCTAACTTAGTACATGGTTTTTGTAAACATTAAATATTGTGGGTTTTACTTTGGTGCACGACTTTATGGCCACCCAGTATAAATCCCAGTAAAAATCAGATGGTGGATAATAATAAAAATTTAAATATGTTGTTCCACAAAATATATTAGAAAATAATAAATATATATATATATATACCAAAACTGTTTTTTTGGAGTGTATATATTATATATTTACTTTCTAATATATTTCATGGAACAACATTTTTATTTTTATTACAACTTTCACATAATAGCAAATTGATAAAATAAGAAATAAAAACTATGAAACAGAAAATCAAAATAAATATTAATGTGCTTTCAACAACTAAAGATTTGTTTTCATAAATATTTTTAAAAATTAAACAAAACAGATGATGCATCGATAAAAAAAAGTTTAAAAATAAATAATTAGGTTAAGTAGAAACATAAATTAATTAAAAACTGAAGTAATCAACAATAAAATTGAAATTAAATAAACATAAAAAGATAATCAGAATTCAAAAATATGAAAATTGGTAGAATCTAAATGAAAATTAAATGATGTTATAAACATTTTCACTGATGCCATTTTGTCTTTGACTTATGCCAGTTGTGTTTAAGCATTTTTATTTAGCAATTGGCATAAATCAAGGACATAATAACATCATTGAAAATTTTTATAATATCATTTAATTTTTATTTAGATTCTACCAATTTTAATATCTTTGAATTCTGATTTTCTTTTTATGTTTTTTTAATTTCAATTTTATTGCTGATTATTTCCGGTTTTTTTTTCTTAATTTATGTTTCTAGTTAACCTAATTATTTATCTATCAATTGTTTTGAACTTTTTATCCATGCATCAGTATTGTTTAATTTTTAAAATTATTAATGAAGACAAATCTTTAGTTGTCAAAAGTGCTTTTATGTTTATTTTGATTTATATATTTTTGGAGTTAGATTCGATTGCACTGTGCCACAGCTTTTACAGTTGTCATGAATGGATGTGAGTCCTGAGTAATGACAAAAAATGATAAAAGAAGAGTAGATGCTTTTTAAATGCTTATCAGAGGGTTTTGAGGGTGTCTTGGACAAAAAGGAGAACTAACCACTGGGTCCTTCGGACTGACATGACTCATCATAGGCAAATGGCTCTCAGGAAACTGTATTACTTTGGGTATGAGATGAGGTGGTTTTGATTATTCATGGATCAATAGAAGGAAAATGGTGAAGCGAAAAAAATTAAAGAAGGACAGGCCAAAAACTTGCAGAGGCGTCTCAATTAGCTCTGGACAGACAGAAATGGTGTGCAACCATGGTGGCCACAGCAGCACATTTGCACACGACCTGACTTACAATCAGTTGCTCTTTCTATTTGGTTATTAACATGATCATTGATAAAGAGTAACCCATAAATGTAGGAGAGTTCACAGCTCTAAAATTGTTAGAGTACCAATATATTTCATTAGACCGTCTGTCTAGCATTATCAATGCCAGAATAGTACAGTAATTAGTTTGGGTATGTATTTGGTACAATTGATCCTGTCCATGCATTGGGTGACAAACCTATTTAATTTATAAAGTAATTCTCTATGAATGGTCTTGATAAAATTCATTTCTCTAGATAAAATTTCAGTGGCTGGGAAACCAATACCATAATTTAGGTATATGGCATGGTAAACCAGAACAGATTTATAGTTGAGAAGATTTTTAATATATATATATTATTGGTCCTCTAACCATTTTTGAGTTGAGAATACTCCTCTATGATGGTGGAGAATAGTTATGATGCTTGTATTCTTTAAAGTGTTTGGCAGTCTCAATTAATCTATCATTTCCAAGTTTGTGTTGTTTAATATTCACTGTGATATACTGCAAGGGAAGCAACCCCCAAGTCTATGAAGGGTTAATTACAGCATATTACTGGACAAATAGGTATATTTATACTGTTAATTAAATTTTTACTTGAAGTTTGGTACAAGCCAGATATAGATTATTCCACAATTTTAATTTTCAGTATCTGAAATTGTTATTGGGAGGGTAAGCAGCTCTGCTTGTAATTAAAGATATTTGATGTGAAAGAGTGTCAAATTAAAACTTGTGCATACAAAAAAATGTCACAGTCTCAAGAAATTATTCTCATTATATGACAAGAAAGACAAGTAATTTTCATTGTTTTTTTTTCAGATCATGAATTTTCAGTATAGAGGTCATATACAGCCTACTCAGCGATTAACTGCCTTAATAGGGGTAAATGGTTTATATACTGCATTGAATAATCCTGCCCCAGGAAATAACACAGGTGCACAAATGTCTGGTATCCTACAGCTCCTCACACTTTATGGACGACCAACCTTTCAGTAAGCTTAGCATTTTCACTTTATGCTGCCCAATTAGCTCCCCAGGCTTCTACAACCCCTTTCAAAAGTAACTGTAACAGTATAAAAAAAGTGAATAAAAATCAGAAAATTATTGTTTCCAAATGTACAAATATTTTCTGGATCAATATTTTTTAATGAAATTTTCTAATATTGTGCCTTGCCATCTGCCTAAATGATGGAGAAAATTTCATTAAAATAGATTGATCCAGAAAATATTTGTACAATTCGTTTTGGAAACAATATTTTGCTGACTTTTATTCACTTTTTTTTATACTGTTATGGTTACTTTTGAAAGGGGTTGTAATTAATAATTAAATGACTGGGTTTACTCTTTTGTGTATGAAATTATGTATTTGTGAACTGTTTTATTATTCAACAATGTTTTTACGGTGCACAGTGAATTAATAATGCTTAGTGGATTTTTGATTTATGGTTTCCATATATAAAATAATTATTTAAAGACTGCAATATTATTTATTTACCTTTTTATTTGAAGACCTGTATATCTTTTATTTTTAGTCATATTCTTTGTTTAATAGCTCAAAAGTTTCTGTTTAAAACCAGATCACTGGTTAATTTGATAGATGCATTAATATACCGCCTCCCCACTTTTTATCTCATTTGAAGTGTGAGAAATTCACTTACTTCAGCTGCATTTTAGGCAGTAACATCGACAAATTAATGATGCGTGGTTTTATTGTGGGCTATGCTCCCACATAGTCGTGGCATCCACCATATTGAAATTTTCTGGTTATTTCTTGGAGACCAATTTCTAGCCTTGTTATTTTAAAACAGAGCTTTTAGAAAACAATCATATTTGTAGAGTTAAAACAGGGAATAGACAAAAAAGGAAATAAGGTGGACCAATCTGATTTGAACTTTAGGGTTTGTTACTAAAACAGAATGCCCTAGAATTACTACACATTTTGTATATTTTATTTTTGTAGAACTCAGCAAGATATCGATTCTATATTAAGGGGAGGTAATGGTGCCCTGAAGGCTTTAAATAAGTTAAGCAATGGAGATATTCGATGGAATGTGCAACGTTTGGCTGAGGCTCTCTTTAGTTTGAAAAATGTTGCTGCTCTACAAAGCCTTGTTGAATCTGGTATGTAGTGATTTAGTATCTAATGTCAAACTTCTAATACTATCTGAAACAAACGTGTTCAGGGTATGTAACACAGAAATTTCGAAACAAGCTATATAAAAAGCTGTCGATGTAGTATAGTCAATCGATAAATTATTTATTTAATTTTATTGTTTATGCAAGAAATCAATTATGTCTTCCATAGTTCCAGTCCAAATTCAGCATACAAGCCCACTGGTTCAATATTGTCAAGTTGGAGATACTGTCAACACATTTGTTGTGGCTGACGGCTTTCCTCGGCCTGACTTTTTATGGATGAAAGCTTTCCAGAACAACCAAAGGAATCACATACCCGCCGAGAGAATAAGCGACCGACGGAGTGAAGTTCAGCTTCGCATTGAAAGGTAGACATTGATCTGAAAGTGAAAATACTTTTATTAATACACAATTTCAAGGTTACACAAATATAATCAGGATTTATTATGCCTCATGTATATTAAAAAATGGTAAAGAAAAAAACACAGAAAATGTTTCTTTTTTATTTAGACAAAATATCACATGTAGATTATCAGAATATTTGTTTGTTTCATGCGATTTTTTTTTTTTGCTTTATTTTGTTTAAAAACAATCTTTATGTAGCTGTATACGATTTGTACAATCTGATTTTAAAATTAATTTACGCCTCAGCAGACATCCTTGTTTTTATGTATCTGTCTGCTAAGTCTTCAATTTTTTAAAATTAGATTGCACTATACAGCTACATAAAGAAAATACAATGACTGGATAGATTGTCTTAAAATAATCCAGATGCAATAATTATCAAACATTTTAAAATGGACACTTTTCCTAAATTTTTGAAGGTATGCATAGTCAATGTCTCTTATGATGTAATCACATATCATATCAGAACTGTAATTCCCTTCGTATCTTGGTGGAATCTTTCACCATGTTCTTCCAATTATGAACCCATTTGGCTAAGATATCCATTATTAGTCCAATTTCTTAAAAGCATAGACCATCTCAAGTTTGTCAAATACTGTGTCTCATTTTCTATGAAAACTTGTTAGATACATAGCTATCGCCAACCTTCCAAAGTATATTTACATGATCCACAAATGTTAGGTGTGGCAATATCATAAATGTATCTGGAATTATTAGAAAGTGTCAATGCCAATGAGGGATTAAAAACAAGATGACAAAATTTAACAAAAGTGTTGTAAAGAATAAAATATCAAGAGCAGCACACAGGTCAGTACAGATGAAGTAAGAATAATTCTTAGTTGGAATAGTTGGTGAGCAAAAAGCTTTAGGTGTGAAAAGATTAACAGCAATGTAGTAAAATGTCAATTTAACAACATTTTTGTAATAAGCATACTTACCTGAGTATTGATTTCATTAAGCGGCAAATTAATATATAAATATGCTGAAATCAAATGTTAGAAATGAATGAGCTTTAATATTTTAGTGTTATTAATAAAAACTAAAGAATTATCTAGACTCCAATAATTACTAATACCAATGGGTTTTAGCAATCCGACAACAGTATGATGTAAAATGAGATATTATACATTGAAAAGCAAGACAACCAACTTTAGCTAAATGAGGAGTTGTAGTACCTACTGTTTGCTGCACAATTTGTTGGGTGATATTTGGAATATCAGCATCGTTACTAATTCTAATATTAAATTTCTCCAAACAAATCCTTTGGTGTTCACCGTAGATGTCATCTATGGCAAGATTACAAAGTTTATTAACATCATTGTGATAACCATTCCTCTAATGCAGTTTGGCTTCCCAGAAAAATGTCTACGTTTGTATATGTGGCCTATAATAAAGGAAAGATATTACTTAATAATAAGAAACATTAAGTCTTGAATAAATGTATGTTGGTTTTGGGTTTTGTTGGCCCCCATAAAATATATTCTAATTAAAAACTCAACTGAAACAAAATATGGGTCACTCAGTGTAACCACTTCACTAATGAATTTTGTTCAGAGACTGCTTTCTGATCATAATAGAGCAGCCCGTAGCCGAGGTGGTTTGCGCGCTGGACTACAGCGATTGGAAGATACCCGGTTCGAAACTCATTGGTGACACACTAAAATTTCTTGGTCCACAGGGACATACCTGTTTATCTCCCGATTTTTTTTTACCATTTTACGATTTTTCAATGTTTTTATGTCTACTAAGAATGAGATAGTTTACTTCTATTTTCCTAATCATTGTTTTAACTTTGCCAACAGCAAATAGACTGATAGGCACAGTTTACCAGATTATTGATTTACAATTCACATTAAGCTGATGAAATTCTATTTTTGAAGCACAGACAGACAAAGCTGAAGTTGTGGATGTATTTTTGAGTAGGATGCTTGTTTTCTTCAGATATTGCTAAATAGAAGTTTCAATTACATTTTTATCTTGTAGCAATATTCATTACTGATGTATTGGAGTGGAATATGAAAGTGGTCAATGTCCTTAAGGGTTCCAATGACCATTTAATGGGCAGCTTTCCCAGATGTCCACTAGCAACTATTCATACTGAAGAAGCCATCCCCTATTAGTGGAAATGTGGCCTTTTCTCAGCTATGACATTAGTTAAATTTATTAAAATTAACATAAAATTCAGCTGTACCATTCTTTTTGCAAACCAGTGTTACTTGATCAATCTGTATTATAATTAGGAGTTGCTTAATTTATGCACATAATTCTCTATTTTACACTTTTTTTGTCATTATGCATATACTTGCTCAATGTGTGAATAATGAAATATTTTTGTTTTTCAAATGTGATTCTATGATTTTCTGGGTCATCTTCCAATTTTTATTGTTCACTTTTACTATTTTTGGGCCATATGGAGTAAACAGGTGTGTTAAGGATTACAAAAAATGCTCAGGGACTAGTCAACCCGCCTGATAAGTGGCCAAGGTATCCCCATGGAAACCGGTCGTATCCGTAATGTGGGGTCATATGACGGTCATTGCGCGAGCCCCCCCCCACCGTGGTGACCGTTGGGTACACTGTGTGGCGAATACACAGACACTATACTGGGTCACAGCATGAAGGGTTCTTGCTTGGGTCCTGCAGATAGATTGAAAATATTATTAATGACTGGCATTTCTATTAATATTTAGTCCTACTGATGGCGGTCAGTATGTTTGCGAAGTAACCAACGGCGGTCCTCACCACCAGTCAGTCACCTTCCAAGTAGTGGTAGGCGACGGCCACCCTCAGGGAGCAGACGTCCGGAGAAATCCCGATCAAGAATTTCAGAGACCACTTATGCATGAGCCACCCTGTCCCAGGGCTAACTTGGAGCCCCAACTCTGTGGTAAATGAAATTGTTAAATATTATTTCGTTGATTTCATTGTTATTTAATATTATGGGGTTTGTGTTCTTTTTAGCTGGCTCTAAATTTGCCTTGTTGATTGGTTGTATGAATTATAGTTCGCCTTCCTATTTAAATCTCAGAGCTCCAGAGTATGACATTCCTATTTTTGCCCGCACGTTAGCTGGCTTGGGATTCCAAGTAAGAATACACCATCGAAATTGTTTTATTAGCCCATAGGTATTGTTGTCATTTAGATACACTTTGAAGAATTAATTTGATCAAATGAATTAAGTTTTTAATGTAAGTAATATTAGTATTTTTTAGAACACCATTTTCTGGAATTTTACATATTATTATTTTTAACCCTTGCTGGTAGCAATATTTTCAGGAAGTATGAAATCATAAGGCGATATTACCCCCACTCTGGGATTTCATAGTTTCTGTTTAACGATTGGGCTGAAATTTGGTACACAGATACCTTGGAAAGATTCATCGACACAACGATTTAAAAAAACAATCAATAAGAGAGCTAAGATTAGGGCCGATGACGTAAGCAGGTCAAAAAAATAATTCTTTTATACTAAATAAAATTTTGATTGTTCTTCTTCTATTTTTTGTTTTATTGGCACATAACCTTAGAAATTAACTACATTTTGTGGAAACACTAACTCAACTGATATAATATGTATAGTGAGAAAATTTAATCTAAAGATTTTAATTTTCTTAATCGTTTTATGCTGGCTTTGATTGCATTTATCTTGTCAATATTTTTAACTGTTCGACACTGAAAGGTGACATGCTCAGTCTGGTCATCGATCAAATTGAGGCAATTCTTGCCTACAGAGCTATGGATAAATTACTGTGTGGCATTCCAAATAGTACGGAATTTTGGTATTGTTTTTAGATGTACAAAATGTTAAGTTCACAAGATAACCCAAAAAACAAAATGCACAATACCTAATACGATTGTAATAATAAATTAGTTTGTCGTTTCTTCTCCATTAACACTTACATGGGATATTAAATATAGAATTGTTCTAGCTAACATTTACATAGTTTCTTTTTTCTTTTGGACTTTCTGTTCACATCACTTAATGTTTACATCAATATTTTAATTTTCAGGTGATTCGGTTATTTGATTTGGATCTCATTGCTTTAAGGGCTGCTATTAAATATTATGCATCATTAATGGGTCCGGACGTTTATGGTTTTCTGTATATTGGTGGTCACGGTATACGCTTCGGTGATGTGGATTATGTCATGCCAGTCTGCTGTCGACCTAATCCTGTAGGTTGATTCAATATAGAATCGCAGAGTCAGAAAAACCCCAGTTATGGTTAAAATTTATTAGAATTTCATTCTGTTTTTGATCATTTTACTCTCTGTTCATTTACAGGGTGGGTGGTCAAATAGTTAGTGTGCAGTGAAAGTATCAGAATCCCATTAAAAGAAGAATAAGTTTTTTGGGAGAACTGTATTGAACGTGGATTCACAGCAAAAACTCGCATATAAAAATCTTAAATTAACAATTTTATATATTTTCTCGTAAATAATTTAATTGCAGTAGATATTACTCATATAGAAAAAAATCGTAAATTATTTTATCGTAGAACCATAATTAAAATAAAATATATAGCAGATTGTAGTCCATAAACCATTGGATATTCCTACAACTTAATTGGCAACCAAGATAGCATTATGATTTCAAAATACGAGTTTTTATACACGAGTAAATTCAATACGATATAATTATATAAGATTATTTATATTTGCGATTAAATATTATACGAGTTTTTATCGGTAAACCTTCGAACATTTATCAGGACTAGCCAAAGTTTTATGTCAATTTGTAAAACATGTTAGGTGTATTCATGAACGCATACATGGGCCCTCCCAAAGAGTTTGAACTATCTATTATAATTAGTTGGAAACTAGAGGAGCATTAAAGGTAACCCTAGCTGTTCCTACAAACTACCGTTTTATTTTGTTTAAAACTAGTTTTAAAAGTTGAGTGGGGTTGCATTTGCAACCAAAGATTGGTCATACACTTTATAGTATGGTCCAACAGCTATGGATGTCCATGGACAACTAAAGGCCTCCACCGAACCCAAAATGTGGCATGTCGTAGGGAAAATCACAAAAAAGAATGCCATTACTGCTTTGTTCAACAGCTATTTGATTTTTCACTCTCAGAAACCCACAACTTTCAATATTGCAGTTTTGCTCGAAATTTATGGTAAAATAAGCAAAACTGTAAAAATAATGCAGTTTTGAATTACTCTGTGGTTAATGGTTAGATTTATTTATTTGGACCACAACAGTGATTTTTATGTTTTAATGTATTTCCTGTGTTGATAGAGTCAGGCAGATTTGGTGAGCATATCTTGGATTACCTCACAGTTGCAAGACAAGCATCCTTGTATCAATCTGATGATTATCGATATGTGTCGTGTGATAACGGAGCCCAACAACCCTGTCAATGACAGAACCGATTTGCAAATCGCTGACTTCAACTATGAGAATTTGATTCAGTTTTTTGCAACTCGACCAAACAGCGTCGCTTATGAAGAAGTGAGTCTTAGTTATCAATCTGGTCGGTATTGTGTTTGTAAATGCATTAAATAGTAGATTTTGGTAAACTTTTAGTTAACTTTATTGTTTAAAGTAAACTAAAATTTACTGAAAGTTAACCGAAACTCTCTGCCGAGAGTAAATGTTTGGTTAATTTCAATTTTAAAAATACCAATTGTGTGTACTTTTGATCATGGAGTACCCACTCCGTGTTTATTTTATAAATTTGCTTATAGTGTCACATAAAAGGAGTATACAATTTTAATTCCAAACATTTAAAAAGTTAAGTAAATTTGTTTCTTTTGGGACCATTTTATAAAATAAATTATACTATTTATTTTTTAGAAGCTACAAATTCAAATAATAATTATGTAGATAGATTTTGTAATTGATATCTG